>PVHY01016187.1:0-34317 GCA_004024945.1 Uropsilus gracilis | reverse complement strand
AATAATATAACTTCCCTTCACCAAGGTAAATTGGATTTGCTTAGAAACTTTATAGGAAAATACTTTGACCACAGGACTGCTCAGAATTATTTACTAAATTAGAGGGCCATCTCGAAAACTCCCTTGCCTGGAGTCTGAGAACAGCACCCTTTATGAAGGTTAGTTCTCAGAAACACCCCTCCTGTGGGGGCAGAGAGCTCCGCCCGCGGATTGCCGTTACCTCATGGGTGCTTCCACCGCATGGGTGCTGCATCGTATGGGTCCCTCATTGAGTCAGCTCCCACACCGTAGTGAGACCTAGTTCCAAAAAAATAGCTGGGCGTGGTGGCGCATGCCTGTAATCCCAGCTACCTGGGAGGCTGAGGCTGGGGATGGCTTGAGTCTGTGGTACCCTGGGCAACGAGAACCTGCGGTTCCACAGGCAAAAATAGCAAAACCTAGTCTCAAAAAAAAAAAAAACAAAAAACTTTTATTATCATACAACTTCAGTCATCTTTGTATGATTATTGGTCCCTTGGGTAAACCCTCCCAACCCCCCCTCCAGTCACTTCATCTCCTCTCATTACTGTTCACTGGTCCATGTCTAGTTTTTTAGTCTTTTATTTTTCTGGAGCAATGTTCTTTACCTGGGTAAAGATCTGTGTTCCTGAAATGCATGGACCATGCTGCTCAAATTTCCAGTTTTAACTTGAATTAGACAGCCAGTCTGAGCTCATTTGGAGTCCATCAGTGCTATTCCTTCTCGCAGGATGTCTCCTCCTTTCTGTTCTCAGTACCCTTTTTTTCTTTTCTTTCCTTTTTTTTGGGGGGGGGGGGTGTTTTGTTGTTGGTGGTGGTTGGTTGGTTGTTTTTTCCACCTTGTAGTCCTAGCCTCAGGCTTAAAGAAACTTGTTCCTCTCCTTTATCCGTTGGGGAGTTCCTTCAAGGGAAGAGATGTTGGCTGATGGTTGGTGTGGCTGGTCTCCACCATCATAGTTTGCCACTTAGCTGTTGGGTGGCTGCCATATTTCTGTGACCTTCCTCCAACTGTCCAGAGGGGGTGCACCTTACTTTTGTTGGAGACTACTCTGAGCCAGAATTCTAGCTCCTAGGCCTCAGTGATGGTGTTGTGTCGGGAGCTATGTATGTTCTCATTATTGGCCTGCCTTGATAAAACTGCTGGATATTTGCTTAATTGGAATACCACCTTCAGGTGGAGTAGGTTTGGCCATGACTTGAGACATTTCAGGTGAAACACCTTTGTTGTTGATTGTTTGTTGGTGACTATAAAAGTCTGGTGCAAAAAAAAACTGGGGGCAACGGTCGAGAGAGAGAGAGAGAGAGAGGGAGGGAGAGGGAGGGAGAGGGAGAGAGAGAGAGAGAGAGAGCCACTTCTGTCAGGGTCTTCTTGACTCAGCATCAGTCCTTCCCCTTCCCCTCAGGACTGTTCAATTACATCGCGGCTGGCTTGTGACAGTGTTGGAGTAGTTTAGATAGGTCATCTTTATGTTGGTCTCATAGTCCTGTGTTCAGTGGTTTTCTTCAAGCTTTTTTTTTTGTTCCTAACCAGGGGAAGTGTGTGCAGGACTTTAATTATATCCCTCACCTCTTCTGTTTCTTCTCTTGGGTTGTCATTTTCTTAGTTCCTGATGAGGGCTGACAGGAGCAGGGGTAAACCAGAGGGGGTTAGTCCCCCCCCATACCCCTCCTGCTCCCCAGAAACACTTCTACTTCCTGCACAGACCAGAGGGCCCACACGGGGTGTCCACATCCCAAGCCCCAACCCCATACCTGGGGGCAGTGGCCAAGGCCTCCGAAATTCTGAGGCTGCTTAAAGTTTCTTTATTGGCTAAAATACCACGAACCAGAAATTAATTGCCTGGAGCCATTTTAGACTCAGAATGGAAAGAGAATAGAAGAGAATGGCAGGTGTTTTAAAGAACAGGCTTATGAAAGAATACAAAGACACCTAAGCTTAGGACATGAATTCTGCCAGACCCTTGGGATTACGCGGAGTTACGTCATATGTCTCCCACCAACTCAATGAAATCAATGTCTGTAGTAAAGTTTAGTAAACAATAAATAACCACATATAGTTTGGTGATTGGTGTTATACTGAACAGACGGGAAGTTCAGAAAAAGTGGAAAATGTTCTTGCTTGGTCTAGGAAAGGAACTCATCATAGAGAAGTGTTTGTCCAGAGGCAGAAACTTTGCTCATGGACAGAGGAGGGGAGGACATTCCAGAAAGAGAGAACAACATGCAAAATGTTAGGATTAGAGAAGGTTGGTACCGCAAATATGAATGTGCAAATTTGAACTTGCAGATATGAAAAACCCTTGTACATTAAGGAAAACAACTAGTTAGACCACATGGTCATCCACCTTGCTACCCATTCACTTAGAGAAAATCATTTATTTATTTATTTATTTATTTACTTACTTACTTACTTATTTATTTATTTATTTATTTATTTATTTATTTATTTATTTATTTATTTATTTATTTATTTATTTATTTATGTTTTGACGATCCAGAAATCCATAGCTCTGCTTCCATCCCAGGCCCAGAAGCTGCCAAAAGATATTATCATGTCACCTCAATTAAAGAATAAATAAAATTTTAGAACTGTGTTGTAGAGACAAAATTTTGTAGAGACAACCCAGGGCACATGAGATTAAACCCAGGTTACAGGCTCTGTGTTAGCTTTTCAGATTCAGGAAAGGGGCAGGGAGATAAGGAAAACTTTCTCACAATCACCCAAGAACATAGCTTCTAGGAAAGTGTCATTGGCTATTACAATTGCTACCTACCAGTGAGAATTGGTCACTTTTTCTCTCCAGTCTTCTCGACCCAGTGCCCAGGGAACAGTCTCTGGTCACCTGTGGTAGTGGCCTAGCACTCTGGTATACTCACAGAGGCCTTCTTACTTCTTTAGAAGTTCAAGATCCTTGTCCTTCCAATATGTCCTTCCACCAGGCCTGTAGATTCTAGGAAAGTTAAATGCAAAACACCCAACAAGTAGATACTAGCACCCTGAGAACACAGTACTTATGTGTTAATTTTCAGTACGTGATTATTTCTTTTGACCTTCACTAGGATGTTTCAAAGACAATAAGACCACTGTCCTTGAGGATTAAAACAAACCATGCTTACTTACATGTTATGACAAATCCAAAGGCAGAAGAGGAAGAATAGATCTATTCACAGAGAATTCCCTAGGAAGAATGCAAAATCTAATAACCAGCCCTGAGAATATATCATCTTGACATCAATGTTTTATCCCAAAGGTACTCATTCCACACTATACGTTAAACAGAGTGTGGGTCAAGTCTTTATCTTTCAGAAAGAAGTAGAGGCAAGAGTATCATTTCCCTTCTTTCTGGGATCATAACCCTCTGTTATAAATTCTCCAGTGTCTGCAAACAATATTTTTGCATGCTTTGCCCAAAGTTCTTGTTGTGTATGGTAAGCGTGGCATTCCAGACCATAAGAGAGTTATAACAAGCTTTTAAATAAAGAACCTAATATGAGCCTCAAAAAAAAAACAAAAAAAAAAAAAAACAAGTTGAACTCTATGAACACCCCAATTTCTTCCTGAAAGCATACTCTGGCTTGACGTGCAGCAAGGGAGGTCTGAGCAGAGAAGTGAAGGGGGTCTAGGTAAGGTAAGACTGTTAGAAGGCATAAGTGGTTTCCAGAGAGGAAAGGGTTTTGGAAAAGAGCTAGTTCATCTGTATCAGAGTCTCCTTGTCTTGCTGAATGATCACCTGGGCTGGCTAAGATAGCTTTCACACTATTCAGGAAAGTTTTGGGGGAGTGAGAAGCTAGAGTATTTACAGTGGAGCACAGCGGGAGAAGATCATTATTCTTTTACCAGCTAGAAGTAAATCCTTACCCGCCAGTGGGGCCTTCAGGAGAAACTGGTTGATAGAGCTTTGAGAACTGGGTTTCTATTTAAAAGTGCAGGCAAAGTAAATATTTTCAAAAAATGTTTTATTTTATAAAAACCTGAGGTAGTCTGAGCCTAGGAAATCTGCACTTAAAAAATTTTAATGAAAATTCTTTGAGTTAGAGAAAAAATCATGCCATATAGAGACACAGGACCAAGAACCAATAGTGCTTATTAAAAGAAATGGTATGTATGTCTATAGATATAAATGGAAAATGTAAATTTCTCCAAATGTAATTGACTTAAAATAATGAAATTTATAATGTGCATAGTTTTCGGTGTGAAAACAAAAGGGATGGGAGGGGAGAAATGCAAGGATGGGATCTTAAAAACTTTTTGCATTTTAGGGGGAGTGAAAACTATTATTTAGAGGAAAATTTCTATATAGCAAAACTGCATACTTGAAGCCCTAGAGTGCATTAAAATAATTTAAAAATCACAAATAAGGAGTGGAATATTTAAAAACTATAAAGCCCAAATACAAAGTCTGGCTGAATACAACTACATCAATATCTTTCATAGACACACTTACAACAAACCTTTTAAGTAATAAATAGAATCTAGAAGTATATAAAGGGACAGCACATGGAATTTAATCTAAGAATGCAATGTTGATTAACATTTAAAACTCTCTAAGTGTATTTTGCTATATTAACAGAATAAAAGAGAAAAAGCCAATGAGGACATTGAAAAAGTAAGAAAAAAACACATTTTGTGTAACTATTTTCATGAATCATAAAAGAGAACAGTTTTCTGCAAAGCAGGAATGTAAGAAAACTTTCTCAAGTAGATAAAATGCATTTACAAAAAGCCAGCAGCTAACATATCATTCGTAATGGAGGAAGGATAAACGCCTTTCTCCTAATTTTGAAAAAGCATCAAGGATATTCAGTCTCACAGCCTGCATTAAAAATTATACTTGAGTGTCTTAACCAGAACATTAAGGCGAGAAAAAGAAATGAAACGCACACAGATTATAAAGGAAGAAGTAAAACTCCATTAATATACAAACGAAACTGTTCATGAGCATGGAAATCCCTAAAGAATTTCTAAGTAAATGATGACAGTAACTTATTGAGTTCAGGTAGGAAAACATACTGAATCAATATTCAAACATCAGTATCTCTATATGGAAGCAATGAATAAATTCAAAACAAACTTCTAACATCCCCTATGCAATAGCATTAAAAACATAAAAATTTGGGTATAACATTAACAAAATATGTATAAGGCATGTACACCTAAAACTATAAAACACTGAGAAAAAAGTGAGTTATCTGAGTAAATGGTGATAACACACTCATGAATCCGAAGGCTGAATCTTAAGAGAAGATTTAAATAGAATCAACTCTACTTCAGTTAATCTATTTTCAATAAAAATTCAAACAAAAGTCCAGTAGACTTTTTTAAAAGAAGTAGAATGGTGATTCTAAAATTTCTGTGGAAATGCAAAGGAATTTGAAAATCCAAAATAAACATTTAATGCCAAGACTTGACACATCAACCAGAACAGCCATAAGGCTATTACTAGTATAAGAACAGACAGTGGGCTGGGCGCGGTGGTGCATACCTGTAAGCTTCAGCCTATGAAGCAGCTGGGGCTAGGGATCTTGGTTCGAGTCCTGCTTGGGGCAATACAGCGATACCTAGTCCCAAAAAATAGCTGGGCGTGGTGATACACACCTGTAATCCAGCTACCTAGGAAGCTGAGGCTGGGGATTGCTTGAGTCTGTGGTAACCCGGGCAATGTGAGCCTGTGGTTCATGGGTAAAAATAGTGAGACCTAATCTCAAAAAAACAAACAAACAAAAAAAAAAACCAATGGGCAGAAAAGAGCCAAGACGCAAACACACAGTGTGTTCAATTGAATTTGAACAGGTGAGCCCAGTTCATTCAGTGAAGGAGGAGTAGTCTTTATAATAAAGTATTCCAGAACAATCCAATATCCACATTGTAAACAAATGAGGCCATGTCTTCTCTTACACCACACATAAAAATCCTCAAGATATATTATAGGCCTCGAAGTATAAGAATACGAGGGGGAAATGTGGAACTATTTGTGACCTTGGAATAAGCAAAGATATCTTAGAACATAAAATGCAAGTTTAAAATCTCTTCTTCAAGTGTCTCCTTTCTAAAAATGAAAAGATTGTCCATTAAATGACTGAAATCTATCTATATATAACAATATATAAATATATATAACTATAGTTACAATTATATATAACATATATCATATGTGTAATCACATGTATGCCACATATGTAGTCATATTGAAAACTACATATATAAAATAGGAAAGTTAAGAATAAGGAGAACAGAGCAATTACACTTTCAGTCATGGTGGAAACACTGCAATGGCTCTCTTGAGACTGTGCTATTTGTCCAGGTTGAACAATTTGCTCTCATAGGGACAAAGACTAAGGAGAGATGTCATCCTGACAATCAGTAGGCTTACAGATTTCAGT
The DNA here is from genome assembly GCA_004024945.1 of Uropsilus gracilis. NCBI lineage: Eukaryota > Metazoa > Chordata > Mammalia > Eulipotyphla > Talpidae > Uropsilus > Uropsilus gracilis. Next base: position 27,918 of record PVHY01016187.1, on the reverse strand, counting down.
AAGCAGCAACCAAAACATCTAAAACAAGGAAAAACTCCATATCCTTTTAGAACTTCCAAAGAAGATCTATAACAAAGGATCAAGAAGTTGTCATTAAATTCTTGAGAGGCAGTAATGTACAAATTTTTAAAAAAATGTAACTTGGCAAGATAGAATTTTTTTTACCAAGATGTAATGATATACCAAGGTAAGTTTGGGCTCAATAGAAGTTTTCAACCTAGAAACCACCTTACAATGGTATGGATGGATCATCATCCAATATGTTAACAGTGAATGAGAATGATCTCATTTCAGAAGTGCTCTTGGAGGAAGACAGGACTGAAAGAAGTGTCATTCTCCTTGTGAGTCAGTAATTCTTTCAATCTTCAAGTTTATCTAATTTTCTTTAATTTCTTTGAGATGGATGGGGATAATAAACATAAAATATTGCTCACGCCTAAAAAGATTACCATTCTCATATTCACTGCCTTCGATATAAATTTATTTGATATCTTTCACTATACAGAATTAACAACGTTTAATTTAGTAACTAAGAATGCTGCTTCTCCAGCATTCTCTGATTTCTGACAATATGTCTAAATCCCATAAATCTAGATTACTGTTAAAATGAGCTTGGACTCAGTTTCAAGACAGTCCACAGGGGTGCCCAGGGCTCACGATGGCTGATAGGAGATGAACCCCAGATTCCATTTCTCAAGCAACCCCAAAGGACCTATGTTCCTTTCAGTCTGAACTTGGAAGTTCTCTGAATTCTTCCATTTCTCACAAACGACTCTAATCTCACTTCTTCTAAGAGATATTATGGAGGGACGGGGGAGAAAAGCACCATATTTTGGTGAGAAATCACAGGTCACAGGAGTTTTGTTCCCTGGAAGAATAGTGCCCAGAAAAACTCAGCATCCTCTTTTTTTCAAAATGTTTCCTTTGCCAGATAGAAGGAGCACAATTAATCAATTTTAAACATCTTTTAATGTTGCACAAAATAATTTCAAATAATAAAGTCACACATGTGTATGAATCTGAGTTTACAGACTGGAAACTGCAAATTCTGTCGGTTCTGGTCGATTTGCTCTGTAGGTTTACGTCATACTCCCTGGGTTCTGAAATTACCAAAACCTGACCAAGAGGAATTTTAAGAACCTGTCTCTTTACTGCTTACAGATGGAATTTGGAAATAGCCCCCAGCTTTGGCCCATGTCAGCGTTCTGAAGATCACAGTCCATACCACCCTAATATTCCTGATATCTGAGGAAAAAAGGAAATGGTTCCACCTTCATTTCTTTGGTGCAATCTTAAAATGAGAAAACAAACAAGCAAACATCTGTAAACAAGTAAAATAAAATGAAGAAATGTATATTCCCACAAGAAAAGTATTCTTTCCTAATAACTCTTTCATGGAGACAATGTCCTGGCGTGCCCAGGCTCTCCTTTTTTCTGACAACATTGCACCTTTACATTTTAATTAATCTAATATATGATTTGGAATTAAACATAATAGTCCTACACTTTATAGCTTAACAATGTACCATTTTAGTCATTTGTTTATTTTTTAAAACAATTCTGTAGGTAGGTTTTATAATATGACCAGTGACAAGACCAAAAACTTGGAAGACTTGGTGAGGACTAACAGCTCCTCCACAACCTCCCTAGTACCAGGTTCTCCTGATCCCCCTCAACTCCCTACAGCCCCTTGTGGAATCAAACTGTGAGGAATCAGGTCAGGGGGTTCCCTCACATTCGTGTCCACTCAGCTTATCTGAATGAGCACATGCTCTCCTAAAGGAAGATTTTCAATGTTTGTCTGGACTTGGAACTTCAATAGGGTAAGAAACTCAAGAATCCATGAATTATGACTCGTTTCACACAAAGAGTGATTCTGACACCATCTGGTCTTACTGTCCCTGTGCTTGACATGCTCTGAGAGGGGACCAGCGATCAGTTAATGGTTATTTGTTTCGGAAGGAACTGTGGAGTCAGCTGAGAAAATTGAGTCCAAGTGAAAGCCCTTCTATTCATTATTCATAAATTCAAATGGGATCTTTTACAGCTGGCAGCACATGAAACTCCTTCTGGCCTCTTTTTAAAATTTTTATTTTTTATTTCCCAAAAGAAGTCAATAAGTTTGAAGTTAGCAGATGGACAATAGCTTAGCTAATGACTAGCCGACCTAAGAATGAAAACCTCCCTCGCATCCTAAGGAATCATTCACTTGATCAGAATGGATTTAACTGTTAAAAGACCTCATTGCTATTCTGGAGAGTCCACATTTTCCCATCTCCCAGCAGAGAATGGCTACCACCAGCAAGCTGTGGACACATTTAAGGTAGTTTGGGAGGGGCAAGCAGTCCTGTGCAGATGACAGATGGTAGATCTCAAGATGACATATTAATATCACTCATGAAACACCTAATCTTCCAGAAGCAGCAGTAAATGATGGCAATTGTCTGTCAGAATCCTTGACCTCACACCCTTGGAAGGTGAAACTAGTAGGTTTCATTTTAGTCTCATCTGGACTCTGGGGTCCATAATGGAAGCAGACAGGAAGGGCAAAAGTCACTAACGTGCAGTGAATTTTGCCATGGCCTCCAATGGAAATAGTTCACCTGTTCACTGTTTCCAGAATATTCTTTGTTCCACTTCACATCAGTGACATAAGGACTAGTCTTCTGCCTGGAACTTCCTGTGGCTAAAATCTCATGCTGAACTCTAAATGTTCCCAAAGTTTTTCTCTGCTTATCTGCCTACCCTCTTTCTTTGACTATATATCATATATTTCTTTAACTACACCTCCTATATCAGCCACCATTCAGTATAACTTCTGCATTAAATGATTTCTCAAACTTTTCCAGTATCCTATCTGTCTTGTTCTCACTATATGCATCTTATCACCTAATTTGTGACAAAACCACAAACTCATCCGCTGACATACTGACTCTAGAAAAAAGAAAACCACCTGCAAGTTAGGCCTCTCCTTCCCTTACAGAGCCTCACAAAAGATGGCAAAGATCCAAGAACAAATTCTGAGATGAATTTTAGGTGAGTTATACACAGAGAAGTCTTAGGAGAATAACGCTGCCTCCTTCAATCAGTTTCTAGGACACCTAACCAACCAGAGACGTGGAGACAAGGGAGATCCTGCCTCCATGTAGTCCTGCTGTATCCCAAAAAATGACTTACTACCATCGAGTGTTTTATCTGCCTCATACTTAGATGGACTGGGGATGTAACACAGTTTTCATTCTTGACCTCGTTCAATCAACCACAACAATTAATTTCAGAAATTAGCACAAGGTCTCTGACCCTTTTTTGCTGATGTATGTAAGATTACCATCATTTTTCTTTTTCTTCTTAGCTTTTGCATTCCAGAGAACCATATAAATAAGAACAATTGAAAGCAAAAAGTCCTCTTGAGGGTATGTGGATATAGATCCCCTTAATGGAAATGTATCTTTAACCTTGAATATTTAATCTCTGAACTGTTCAATCAACTGCAAGCTCTCCACTGCTCAGCCAACTGACCTTAGAACTTATTTGATTTCAGTTTATGGGTTGAACTCATGTCATGTGACCTTCAAGGAGATTCTCTTCTCCTGCTGGCCCTCTTTCCTTTCTGATAGGAAGGGTTTTATTTTATTTTACATTTTTTTGCTGATTGGGAAGCTACCAGAGCAGGAAACATTACTGGGCCCCTTTAGGCATGAACCCTTAATTCATAGATGAGGAAAATGGGATAGACCAAAAGTTTCCAAGATAGAAGATGGTTACTACTCAACTCCTAACTTGTGAAGCCACTGAGAGGTTCAGTAAGGTCCTGAGTTCCTGTGGGTTCTATAGATATAAAAAACACTACCTATCCCTCAGAAACCTGAGAGATCTATTCCTCCTCCCTGAAATTCAGATGCTGGCATCCATGAAGTCAGATATTCAGAGGAGACATTCTAGGAAGCTTCTGGAGGCTTCCATTTTATCAGCCTCAGGGGTTATTTCCCCGGACTAAATAATGAATGCTTTCTAATGAAACTAAGTTGCTAAGTCCCTAAGCAAGATAATGGCAGTCCCTCTAACCATCATATCTTCCTGTTCCTCCAGGGACCTGAAGTTCAGGGGTAGGCTTGGACCTGAACTCCTGCCTCTCACTCCCATAATTCCCTGGGGTCTCTGCATGTGTGCATCTATCTCCTGATGAGACTTAAGTTTCTTCCTGTAGGTTTAACATGGTGCCAGAACAGAGCAGGTTCATGTAAAATGATTTCCAAATCCATGATTACTATTGATGCATTCAAGTTAGCTTGGATGGCTACTCAGACGAGTGCGAATGAAAGCAACTTAGAAATGAAACTTAGGGTGTGATCGTATCACAATTGAAACAGGCATCCACATATAAGCCTGGTACCTGAAATATGCAATGTTACTACTCTAGTTAGCTCAGTGAAAAAAGAAAAGTGGAACAAATACTGAAAAGGAGATATTTAGGGATTATGAATCTGCTCCACATCCCTGCAGCTCTTCTGGAAGTATCCTTCTCCCATTGCTCTTCAATCCCTGAAGTTGCCACAAGTGGACCTTTGGAAAGCAAGGGACCTATCTGTCTGCTACCACATGCGTCAGAGTTCCAGCCTCACCATGAGCATCTCATGCTGCTGTGCTGTGCTATGCTGTGCTGTGCAGTGAAAGCTGTGTGCAGGAACAGATTGGGGAGAAGGGACAGAGGTTAACCATCCTGTCAACTTCCACTTTACATTCATGGTAGGAAAAGACAATAGAAAGGTTTTCAAGCATACATGAATTTTCTACTCCACTACGCAAATAAGAAATACGTCGCACAAACAGCATCTTCTCTTGGACATCAAATTGCTCTACTGACAGCATTTTAAATCAAAAAGTCCAGAGAAGAAAGATGAGTGGAATGTAAAAAGAAACACCCAAGAAAAACAAATGAAGATATTCACAGGGCTTCAGTGGGCAGAGTCAGCAGACAGAGAGTCCCAGTTCTGAGGTAGGTGGCCTGGTGATTGGACCAGTTACTCTGAATCTGAGGCTGAGGAGACCTGAGCAGCATTGTATCCTTGGGGCATGTCCTGCCATCCAGGGGATTCCAGCTCGCAGGCTTGAGAGCCCTCTGGGGTCCCAAGGTGGGAACACAGGGATAAGTGATACAGACAGAAGGAACTGGGTCTGGGGCCATGTTCATTGGTGGGAGCCAGAGGGGTGACGCTATGGGGAGTCCCTCAATTCCATGTGAGTGATAACTGAGTAAATTCCCACTCAGAAACTGAATGTGAGTTCTACCTGGTTTCCTACCTCTCTGCTTGTCATCAGAAAGTCCTCAGAAGTAAGGTTTGTGTTTACTCTAAAACTGACATTTTAGACTGCAGAAATCTGCTGTTGGGAGGAGAGAGGAGGGGGGAAGACAGAGATTCTGTGGTTTCTGGATTGGTGTTGACTCTGAAGGAGAGAGAATGAGCCTGATATCAGGTTCAAAATAAAAGGAATCAGTTTAAAAAAAAAATGAGAGGAATCGGGTTCTGTCTGTGCTCACATTTTTGCCAAAGGTTTTAGTAAACTCTGCCCTGAATCATATGGTTCCTTATTCAGGTGAACATAGTTCTTAGGAATTAGTAGTTTCTTAACCCCATCAAAAGGGTTTCTTTAGCTCTGAGAGAGGACAGGAAAAGACCTGCCCATGGTCGGAGGCCACCTGTCCCATCCCAGACAGTGTCCACTAACCAGAGGCCCAAGTGCAAGTGCAAAGAGGGAGCTGCAAGTGGATCAGAGGCCATCTGTTCACTGAGCTGAGGCTAGAACTAAACAGAAGAGGCCAAAATTCAAATGTAGAGTAAAGGACCCATCCCATCAGCGCTTCCCCATTTTGAAGTTCCAATGTCAGTTCCACTCTGCTGTTTGTTCCCAGCATTTCAGGAATCCAGGAGGTAGACAGGAGCTCCAATTTTCCCATCCACCTGGCCACAAAGCCCCAGAGGGTGCCCCCATGGCAAGACTTGAGGGTGAAGGCCCCCAGATCTCACAGCAGCGGTGCCTTCATGGTTCAGTGAGTCAAGGACACATCTGTTAGCAAGAAACTCCAGAACAAGAGGGCTTGGTGAGAGGCAGCAGCAGCTGCAACCCCATCAGACTGACCCAGAGGTTGTTCCCCAAACAATGTGACAAGACTCAACTTGGGTTACAAATCATCATACAGCATAAAGTAGGGCTGAATTTTTCTTCAAGACCCATCAACAAAGCCCACACCCTCCAACTCCCTGATTGAGTGTGCCTGACAAGAAACATCCCGGGAGAACAACATAGTAGTGAATATCAGCCAAATAATTCCAGGTGTTGGGGTGGGGTGATAAGAAGTGCTCTAGAAAGAAGGTTGTTTTGAGTTAGAACCTGAAATCTTTCTTAAATGTCATCAACAAGAGAAGGGATGAAAAGACTTTTGTTGCAGTCTCCCAGTGGTAAGCAGATAGTATAACCTCACTGTTACAACTGTCGTTGTTTCCAAAAGTATGACACCTTAAATCATGGAAAGAAGACTGAGAGAGATGTTTTTCATAGAAAGAATAGACCCACGGTGAACATATATTGTAGATACTATAATGTTGAACACTATTCTAGGCACTGAACTACCACTGACTTTGTATCTGTTTAATATTCCTTGTGTTTTCCACCTCATTCATTTGAACTAATTATCATATTTCCACTATCTAACAGAGTTGGATTCCTGTCCTTCAGAGCCCTTGTCTCCAACTAGGTACCACATACTCACAGGCAGTTTACATCCTGCACAACATCACAGAACACCAATACACAAATGTCTACCCTGGATTTATGTACAGTGTACAACCTACAGGACCACTGGCATCAGTCTCTTTCAGTCTTCAATTATATACTCATTAGTAAACATAATTTATGAATTTCCACTCCCATCCCCCAGTCTATAAACTCTATGACTGAGGTGGGTCCCAGTACCCACAAGACAGTGTCTAGCACAAAGTGGGCACTCCATTAATGTTTAATGAATATTTAATAAACACTCTGAAATAAAGTTTACAAATTAGAAGCTGACATTCAAAAAGCTAATGGGTTGCCCAGTTCACTGGGGAGTTAATAAGCAATAAAGTGGAAACTTAAGTCCAAAACTTGACAGCACATGTGTTCTTCGTTATTTCATGCAGTCTTCAAAATAAAGAGGGCTGTATTTTGAGATCTGGTCTTAAGAAGAATGGAAATCAGTATATTTGAGGTGTGGGGGACAGACACCCTCTTTGATCTCTTCCTAGCACAGGCTGAGCAGGATCCCTGGGTAGTTTGCAAGATCCCTGCCAATCAGAGCTTCCCGTCCAGCCTTCAAGCCCTGTCAATGATCAGGTGAGAGCTGGGTGGGGAGTTGAATAAATCAGGATCCTATAGACTAGTGACCCATGGCCTGGGGACAGCTACTGGCTGCCTCCCACATTCATTACAAAACCTTGTTGAGGCTATGGCTAGCCTGAACATCCCCAGCATCCCTCATGTAGCCTCTGTGGGCACATAAGGGTTTCCTGCCTCTGCCTTCTGTTCTCTGCAGTAAAGGGAGATAGAAGAAGGATTTCCTTCTTCCTAAGCACACAACTTCCTAAAAGCCTGGTTACAGTTTATGACCTGCCAGTATGCCCTTTACAAGTCCCATTTTTTCCCATGTCACTGACCCAGAAGATCAAGATGTGTAGCGACCATAAAGTTGATATACATGATGTCAAAATATTTCATTTGTTTTCGGGCTTTCATTGATGAAGAAAGAAAGCACACTTGTGCACTGAGAATTTATGGCCCAGTTTTATCAACCTCTGTGGGAAACGGTTTGTTTTTCTAAGTGGTCAATTGTAGACATTTTGCTCACTAACATGCACTGGGTGTATGGGGTGGGAGGGGAAGTATATATATATATTTTTTTTTTTAAATAAACTGAAATAAGTTCTCCTTTGGAAGAAGGCAGATACAGGCCATTTGTAGGAAAGGCAATGAATGACCAATGTGGGGGAGAGGAGGAGTACCTACTAGAATTCGTCCCTACCTCACCCCATACTTTTTGTTATTGGACCTCTGACAAAGCCTTGAGCCTTGAAGCTGTGAGTCTTCAGGTATGCAGGAATGTGCAGGAATAGCTGGTTTGCATTCACCAGTTCCCATATAAGCACATGCCTAAGAAGGTTGTAGAAAAATGCATTTTTCATTGTAGTAAGAAAGATGGTTGACTTGTTCTGACTTTTACACATTCTTTAATTGAACATTCTATGTATTTATTGGTATAAAATTCCCTACACATTTGTCCCCAGGGGTGGCAGAACAGTCACCCTTTTTGCCTACTCAGGCCAAATAGTGTCTGAGCAGTGAGGACTACTGCCGTCACATACTGGGTCCACATAGCTCTTGAAAAAAATCTCTTACTTAATATTTGACATTTGTTATTTTGATAAAGGTTTCTGGGGAGTCACCCTGGCCCCAATCTAATTATTATCAGAAAGTAACAGAAGGAAAATCAATGAACCAGATACCAGAGTCTTAGTGCTGGTAGTTGAGTAACCATTATCATCTTGGGTAAGTTAAAAGCTGCATCATTTCACTATGCTTCCATGAGCAATGACAATAGCAACAGCACAGTCGAGGCTAACTATAAATACCATTAACATCATTGAAATAAAATAGAGACTCTCGGGGATTTAGGGAAGGTCATCTAGATCATGTGATTGCTCTCTGGGAATTTTTAGCGGAGTTAAAATGTGTGTAAATCACATGGGCTGTTAGGTATTCCTTTGGATATTTAGTATAGTTGGATTATGACTTTTGAATAACCTTTCAAGTGTCCCTCAAGTAGTACATTGATGAAAATAGAAGACAGGGAAGGAAGTGTCATCAATCATATGAGATGGCACAGGTGTGGGAAAGAATCAGGATACTATCTTCAGAGTAATGGGAAGATAGTGGAGGTTCTATGCATGGAATGACCTCTGATCCGATATTTGTACTAAGAAAGCATGAACCTACTCTGTGCAGAGTACATGAGGGCAGCAAGAAACCCCTTTGGATGCTTCTGTGAGAGGAGAAGCAAGAGGAGAGAGCATCTTGAAGGAGGGATGGAGGTGTTCTGTATGTGAGTTGACAAGGATTTGCTAGCAGATCATATTTGAGGTATAAAGACAAAGGAGAAATTAAAAAATGACTATTGGGTGGTAGTTGGAAAACTAGGTGAATACAAATGCCATTTATTGACATGGGTAATGCTGGAGGGAAAAAAATTGTTCATGTCCATGTCAATTCCGAAATGCCTAGTGGACATCCAACTGGCCTGAACTAGGTAGCAGTGGTACCTCTACTAATCACTGAGGATAACTGCAAAGAAAAAAATGCTCATGCATCCCCTCTGGGATCTGTACAAACTAAATAGAGATCAAATTAGCTGAAATAAATTACAATTTACAAAATCTGCCAGAATTGTATTAATTAGGTTTAGTGTCAAAAATCCCAGTGGCAACTGACTTCGTTCAATAGAAAAGTCTATTGACTCTTGAAATGGAAAAAATCAAAGAGAAGACTCACACTTTACTGAATTCAGGGGCTCAAACATTATCTCAAAAATCTCTTCCTTGTTTTAACTATCATTGTGTTAGCTTCATTCACAGCAGGATCCCCCAAGGGATAGGAAAGACTACTCAGGGCCCATTCCAACCTTGTTTCCTACTTTCCTGGCAACCCCGGAGAAAAAGAGTACATATTTTGCCCAAAAACATCAAAAAGTCACTGCCTGTCCTGAGTTCCTGACCATTCCTAGAGCCAAAAGAGGAGGTTAGGTCCTCACCAACCACATCAACAGAGATGGAATTTACCCACAGGGAAACAGAGATGCTTTCCACCAGAATAAAAGGACACTGCTGTTGAACCCAATTCAGTAACACCTGGTATGTTAGTGCAGGTTTCCATAACAAAATACCACATGGCTTAAACAACAGAAATTTATTTTCTAACAGTTCTGGAGGCTGACATCCAAGATGAGGGTGCTAACATGGTTATGTTCTAATGCTATTTCTCTATTTCTCTTCCTGGTTTGCAGACAACATTCTTTGCTTTCTACACCCTCCCCTAATGAAGAGAGAAAGAAAGAACAAACCCAATTTTGTCTCTACTTAATAAGGGCACTAATGCTGTCAGGAGGGTATTAATCACATAATATCATGTGACCTTGATATCGTCCAAAGTTTGAATCTCCAGGAAGATAAGAAAATTGAGTCCATAGTACATGACCATTAAAAAGCTTATAGAAGTAATTGGAAGTTTTAATAACAAGAAGAAAATATATTGTTTCACAGAACTTTACCAACACTGCATAAAATTTGCAATTAGTAATTTCTCTCACAACATATGTCACAGTAAAAATGAGGGACTATCTGATCCTCACTGAAATTAAAAACATCTACTCTGTGGAAAATATTGTCGGAAGAACTAGAAGACGAGCTACAGATTGAGAGAAAATGATTGCAATAAGCATCTGATTAAGCTCTTTATTAGATGTAAAATATAAGAGTTCTCAAAATTTTAACAATAATAAAATGAACATATAATTTAAAAAATAGGATAAAGCCTGTGACAGACACTTCAGCAAAAAAAAAAAAGATATATAGCTATCAAATATGGTAAATATTACATGTCACTGGAAAATGCAAATTCAAACAACAGTACGGTACCATAATGCACCTGTTAGAATGACCCAAATTCAAAGCATTGACAATATTGAATACTGAGGAGACCTGCAGCAAAAAAAACTCTCATACATTGCTGGTGGGAAGGCAGATTGGTAAAATTTCTTACAAAACTAAAAATACTCTTCCATATGTTCTATAATTTAAGCTCTTTTACTCAAATGAGTTGAAAACATACACACAAAAATATGTACATAGGTGTTTTTAGAAGTTTTATTCATAAATGCCAAAACTTAGAAGTAATCAAATTAACTTTCCATTGGTTCATGAACACACTGTGGTACGTCTAGACAATGGAATATTATTTAGTGATTTAAAAAGAAAGGAGTTAGCAACCTATGAATTAAACTTGGAGAAAACTTGGCTATATATTGTTAAGTGAAATAAGTCAATCTAAAAAAGACTATATGTCCCAAGTAGATGACATTCCGGAACAGCGAGAAGCCAGTATGTAGTACTCCTCACTAACTCGGTGGTAGAAGGTAGAACTTTCAAGTTTCCATCCTTACACCAAGTCAATGTTAGAAGGAGGAGCTTTCAACCCAATCCCCCTGAGCAAGGGAAATAGAGCAAGAGCTGCAGCTTTTGACAGTTAAGCTGCTGAAACTTTTGGTAGTTAAAACATTGGGTGGACTTTGAGGCAGCTAAGCTCCTGGGGGTTTGGCAGTTAAATTACTGGTGAAGATGGGTGTCTATGAAGAAGTTACCAGCTTACCCTGTGAAGCTTTCACTTGGTCTTTGTTCTCTGCTCAGTGGATGCTGTCTGGGATAAGACAGCCAGCATCTAGCCACCTGTCAACCTATAATCTCTCCCTCTACCCTCTCTCCTTTATCTTCTCTCTCTCTCCTCCTCCCTCCTCTCTTCTCTCTTTCCCCCTATTTTCTCACTCCCTGTAAAATAAGTTATGTTACTGTTGTTTCACATCACGTTCTACAGTTGTAAGTGTGGGTGAAAATCCACCAACTAGATCATTCACCCTGGTTTGCTTCAGGGGGAGAGATGAAAGGCAGAGCACAGATAATTTCTAGAACTGTGAAATAATTATATTATAATGGTGAATATATGTCATTACATATTGTCTAACTCACAACACCTACAGTGAACCCTAAGGTATGCTATCAACTTTGGGTGATTATGGTGATCAAGGTATAATTACCTTTGGTTAAAAAAAAAGAAGGAAAACTCCATTCTGGTAACTGATGTTGATAATGTACAGGAACAGAGGGTATATGGGAAATTTCTAGCTTCCTTTCTTTTTTGAAACCTACAAGTACCCTAAAGTGAAGGTTTGGAAATCTGCTAATCTTAACAGACACCAAGAGTGAGATGAGTTAAAGGGTTTGACTTGCCCACCCTCTGTTCTCTTTTAATTTCAGAGTTCAGAAATAAATCATCAAACTTGACTTTCCTCAAGGCTTTTATTTTTTATTTATTTATTTATTTATTTATTTATTTATTTATTTATTTATTTATTTATTTATTTATTTATTTATTTATTTATTTATTTTCCCGAGGAAAGTCAAAACAAGCTAAGCACCAAAATGAAAAGCACAACTATGAACAGGAGAGAAAGGGGGGGAAAGGAGGGGGGGCAAACCCTTGAGATTACAAAGTTGTGAAATTTATATATAAATAAAAAAATTAATTTATTTAAAAAATAAATAAATAAATAAATAAATAAATCATCAAACTTGAGCTGCTGCCCAAAAGAGCCAACACTCCTCTCTAAAACTATCAAAATATTCACAGGGCCCCAGAACTGATGCCACAACAGTTCACCTGGGAATAGGGTCAAAAAATTGCCCATGACTTAGCTACTCCTTGCAGCAACAAGGTCAACCCCTCCCAACTAGGTCATAAACCACATTTGTGATGTCACTCAAGGACAAAACAAAGAATGTATGATGTGAGTCAGCTATATTCTTATCCTCTATTCTCAACAATAGTGAAGAGGATTTTCCCTACTCTATTTAGCAATCTATAGAAATCACCAGTTTTCTTCTCCCACTGTAATGCAGGTAACAAGTAACCTCACCTGCTTTCTTTGACAGTGAAAAATGTTCCCTTGGGTTGTTAGGGTCCCAGCCCCAGGTTGGACTTTTCTTCAGAAGGATTATTCTTACCACATGTTTGAGTGCCTGCTATCTATCCTCAAACATTTCACCTTGGTCCAAGATATTAGTAATCCTTCACCAGAGACTGATATGTAGCATATGGTAAAATATAATGTGTAAAATAAATAATGGAATATATATGAATGACAGTCAAGTCTAAGGCTAATCAAGTCTTGTTAGATGAATAAAAGGTAGCTGAGCCCAATGAAATGCTAGCACTAGATTCTATAAAGAGATCACTACATCTAGACTGACTCATCCAACTCATACCACAAACCAGAAGAATGTGTGCACTTAAGGAAGTACAAATGGTAGGCAAACACAGGAAATGTTCTACTTCTCATCTCCAGAGAAATGCAAATCTTAGGAAATGTCATTTGACAGTATAAATATGAGAGATACAATGGTAGTGATACTATATTATATCCTTTTCAAACTCTTTTAAACAAAGTTTGACTTAATATGAAGAGACAGGTGAGAATTCATGAGTAGACAATTTGGTAAAGGAGATGGCATATTAGCTTAAGGATGTCATAGCAAAAGCCACAAGGTGACCTAAACAACAGAGATTAATCTCTCAGTTTTGGAAGCTGGATGTCTGAGATTATGGTGTCAGCAAGTTGATTTCTCTGAGACATCGTTCCATGCTTTATACATGACTGATGTCCATTGACACATGTTCATGTGGTAATCCCTTTGTATCTGCACATCCTAGCATCTCCCTGTTTCCATCTACACCAGTTACACTGAATGAGGACCTCACATATCCATGCCATTGTCAACTCATAATTTCTTTCAAGGTCTATGTCCAAATACTGGTACATTTTGAAGTATTGAGATCTGAGACTTCAGCATATGAATTGGGGGGTTGGGGATGCAATTCTGACCATAGAAAATGGAATACAATGTCCTCAACTTCCAACTATTCTGGGGGCTACTTTAAACATATGCTAATGAAGCCATGACCCAACATGGGCAGTGTATGTGTTCATAAAATTTAGGCTATCATTAGTTGTGTCTGAAAAATACAGAGGTAAAAGATGGCCAAACGAGATAAGGGCACTCCCTTCTTTTGCTTTATTGCAAATTCCATGGGGGGAAGAGAAAATGAAGCACCAAGAGGGTATGTAGAGAGAAACTGGATTTCTGGTTTGGAAGAGGTAGGGAAAGGATTAAAAGCGGTGGGAAAAAGGAGCAGAGACTGGGACACGGACTTTTGGGAAGGAGAACAGAGGCAAGTTTGCAGAGACTAGCGGTTTTTGCTTCTGGAGGGAAAGAACCCAGAAGCAGAGTCTTCTGGGGCTCTCCCAGCATTTGGGCCCTGAATGGTTGGGAGCTGTGTGAAGGCAGAAATGAGGCAACCCTGATGAAGTGCTGAGCCACTATGCAACCCGAATAGATCCAAGCTGAACTGCATGTTGGGAGATTCACCTGATGCTGATTGCAGTGACGGAGGACCAAAGAACAAGGACATAGCTTGGTAATTTCAGACTGAGGTACACTAGAACTGAGGTAAACCACACGCAGCTCCTGAGGAGCAGAAGAGGAGTTCCTTTCTGTTTGGGATGCTTATGTAGGTGAAACTATTAGACTCTCTGTTGTGTTTCCCCTTTTCTGTAAATAAACCTCTATGCTTACCCTTATTGCTAAGGTTTAATCTCTGGGCAACTGCTTGCATGCAGACAGTAGAACCCTCAGTGACAAAAATTAAAAAGGGGGCAGTCCTACCCTGGTAACATTATCATATTCAATGAATGGAGAATTATTTTTAATAATTATAAACACTGATATAAAGGAAAAGAAATCACATTAAACCAATTTATAGCTAGCTTCTTGTAGTTAAAATTATATAAACTCTATGTCAAAGTTAAGTGAAACAGTTGGAAGATCTTGACACACGTGTGTGTTAACTCAGGGTAATTGTGGAAAATTCGTTGAGCTGCCAGTAGAGGAAGTGCTACCCAAGAGTTGGGCTTGAAGACAGGCACATGGGACCTGTGGTGGCCTAAGCTCAAAAACAAGGGAGAAAAGAAAATAAAAACCTAGCAAATAAAAACCACAGTTGTGAGAAAGGTATTGCCCCACAGAATCAGCATTCTCAGGAAATAGCTTCATAATCATCAAAATTATGTCTCTCCTAGGAAAGAAATGCTTCTGCTCCTGTGTTAGCTTCCTCAAAGTCTGATGTGCAGACTTCGTTCATGAACCATGTCTAATATTTTCCTCTATCAAATTACCTTTTTCCTCATGCTACCCACACGCAATGAAGTTATGTAGCATCTGGGTCATCACACATAGAAGTGGATCAGTGGAGCTGTTTAGGCCTTGATGGAAAGAGCAACAAGAATCTCATAGCTGCATTTGGTCAACCTGGAAGATGAGTATCCCTAAAGCAACTCCTGGAGGTGAAGGGGACACATGGCAAACAGAGCCGGAGCCATCTGCACTCGAGGCTGATGCAGACGCCTTCATGTGTGGAATTTGGGGCCCACCTGAGGGCCATGCAGAGTCAGTGTGAGAACCTTGTAAACTCACTTCAGCTCTGAGCCCTGCTTTACTGATTGTCCAGGCAGGGTCAGTTTCCCCCCTCTCAATCTTCCCTATGGAAATACTTGACAAGGTCCCCAAGAACTAGACACAGTGAAGATTAGGCTCAGCCCTGTTTTGGGCCACTACAACTGCCAGGAATCAGTGACTATTATTTTAGGCCAAAATCGTGTAGATCCATATGAGTAGGTACTTTGGGGGTGAGAGGAACCTGCAGGTCCTGGGGGCTCTGTCTGTGCTGAAAAACGTCCCTTGAGGTTAAAGAGAGAAGTCCTATCGATGGTGCTTAGAAACCCCCAACATCCAGTCTTTTTCCTGAGTCAATAACTGATAATTGACTGAAGGAAATCATTAACTACAAGAGTCAGAGGTGGGAAATAACACAAGCCATAAAGGTTTAATGACTCCCTAAATTTATCAGAAAATAGTGGTCCCCTGTTAGTGTATTAATAAAAACTGATAGTAATTGATATGAAGAAGCCATTTTCCATATTCTCACATATACATATTTATTCACAAATACAGGCTTCCACCTGATCTAAAAAACTGTTAATCTGATGTCTCCATTATCTTCAGAGTAGAAGTCATTTGAGGGTGGAGTCTGGTTGGTGGAGTAAAGACGTCAAGAAGTGGAGAGCTTCTGAGAAATTCACTTTGGCAGCAGAGTTGCTGATAACAAGTAAGAGTTGCCATGTGGGGCCCATTTGGGGCAGGAAGAAAAGCTCTAAGCATCTCATTGCATATTCTTCAGAAAGGACTTGCTTGTATTTTGGCGAGGATACTGGGATGGCATTGTTCCTGAGTCATCAAGAACAGATTGAATTATATTCTCTGTAAGATAATAATAAGATTGAGAAGTGTACAGTACTTCTAGAGAGATTTTTATTATAGTTGAAAATTTAAAAAAAAAGTTTTAGTGCTTAGCATGCAAAGTTCCTGCTTTCTGGAATACTCATTTACAGAAGTACCTTTATCTGTTCTTGTCCCCCTAAGAAAAGAAGCTATCAGAACAGATGTGACTCTAACATTTATGAGCTGAGAGTTGAATATTTTGTTTAGCTTTAATAGCTTTATGTATCACCAAATGAAATCTCACTTTTCAAAGTAATCGTCATCCAACACAATTCATTTTAAAAGAACAGAAGTTTCCATTGTTTTTACAATTGTTGCTATTGTTTTTAATTAACATTTTAATTTAAGTTGGGACATTTGGCAGATGGAACTCAATTCTTTTTCCAGAAGCCTAAGGGTTCCTGAACTAATGAGAAAAAAATCAGACTTATTTAATATGAGCAGAGTTGGATAGCTATAGGATTGAAAAGACTTTATATATAAATTGTAGTGTGTGAAGCATAATGCTAGTACATAAAACAATCCAATACGTACTAACAGTCTGCTCTGAAGAGATGTGTCACTCTGCATATTAACTGATATCGTTAAAAAGCAAAGGTGTTTCTCCATTGTCTAATAAGTTTGAAAATGACTTAGTTAAACAGAATGAGACTCTTTAATATGGAGTTTGGGGGCATGCTCTCTGAGTGCAGACCAGTTAAAAGCCTCTGAGACAGGTCTCAGCATCTACACATATCTCCCCAAACTCATCTCATGGAACAGTTTTGCCCCAAGAAGTACACTGAGAATAGGCGTTTGGTGAATGACATGCTGATAAGTCAGAAGTCAGTGCTAAAAGGATACTAAGATGGGGAAATCACGGCTACCCCCTTAGCATGCTCACCTTCAGAATACATGATGAGACAAGGTCTCAAATGACTATAATAAGAAGACATACAAATACTCTGAGATGTGGACAATGTTTCTAGAGATCTCTCAGCAACATTAATTGAATACAAATTTCAATGAACTGAGTAACTATCTTCTCAAGTGTGGAAAATGTTTTCTTTTAAGAAATTATCTCCATTATCTCTCTCTACAAAACATTACCATTATCTCTCTCTACAAAACATTTTGCCAATATAATCTGTCATTGCATAGAAACTCCACAAAGAGGGAACAACACCCCTTATTATTTATGAAACTGATGGGAAGAAAGTAGAAATCTCCTGACCACCATAAGCAGTTCCTCTTAGAAGACCTAGGATAAAACCTCCAGTGCCAGAGCTAGAGCTTTTCCTTCCTACCTGTCCAAAAGTGATATCTTTTCTCTAAAGTATACTTGTAAAATGGAAGAAGCACTAAAGTATAGGAGAACACAGAAATACCTAGCAATAACATTGAACCACTCTTACATAGTCAAAGCAAAAATCCTTTGCATTTAGGTTTAATGCTTGACTATAAAGCAAAACAAAGACAACCTTTAAGGTCTATTTTCCAAGAAAATGCAAACTAAGAGGAAAATGAAGTCTATAATATTGACGTATTTACAGTCCACATGTGTCCATTCACCTTTCCAAATGTTGATCAATCTCTTCGAGTGCCTTTGTTTCCATGGTTTGTTTGCTCTTTTTGGATAGCAAAATCATATTTGAGTTTGAAATCCATCTATTTTTTTTTCAATTTATTTTCAAATAGAATAATTCATAAGAAACCTCATACAGATTTCAAGGGCATACTCTTCCCATTTGTCATGACAAGGTCAGAATTTCAATCACTTTATTCATCGGGGGGATTGAAATTTTAAATATTAAATACTTCCAAACATTCAAAATCCATGCTTCAGTTTCTATGTTGCTGCCAGTCTTTGATTTGGTTGAATAGGTTCAGTGAGAAAGAATGGAGAGAAAAAATAAGAGTTTTGGGTCTGAGGAAATTAACTGTACTTCAGAAGTCTTTGTTGAATAAAAAATGTAACTGTCCCTTCAAAGTTAGATTTATGTTATTTATATACATAAATCCTGAGACAACATTTAAGATCTACCCTGGAAAAATGTAAACTTCTTATAACAGTAATAAGATCAGATTCACACTTTGATCTCAGCATTTTACACACTCGCGTGCACCTAAGCACATACAGTTTTCTTAAAGATGTCATGTCATATTTGAACTTTCTACCACAACCAAGAATGTTTCTATGATTTTCAGGTGACCTAACAGTTAACATCTAAAACCAATGCCCATTCCGAGATCTAAAACAAGTCCATCTGCCAGCAATAGCTTTATAATCAAACTGCTTTACAAGATCTAAGAAGGTTGTTATGGAAAGACAAGACAGAAGAGAGAAAAGAAAATGATTTAGCCTAAAGATTTGCTAACATAACAAGATTCTCACATTCTCCAGGAACTTCAGACATTTAGCATTCTGTCCTTGATGGGGTAGTGGGAGGTACATGACAGTGGCTTTCTGCAGCTCTGTATCTGTGCTCAGTAAAATATTCACTGATTTAAATCTGCTTCTGCTGTGTTGGCAAGCACATGTATTTTCGCTTTCTTCACAATGTAGATATCAATATAGAAGCGACACCCACCCAGCTTGGGTTCTCTAAGTCCTCACATTCTTCACCACTGTCTATAAAGCCTTTTCACATCCAGCCTCTCTTGGAGAATATTTACATACCAGTTTTGAACACTGGGTGGCATCGTATGGCATGAAATAGTGCCGAGGAAAAGTCATTTAGAAAAAGACAAGCACTCTTGCTTCTGCCCAGTTAATTTTGCTAAGTAAATGCTCAAAATGCTGCAGAAATCATGCACCCAGGGTAACCTTCCACCTTCCAGGAAGATGACTCTCCCTTCTCCAAAACTCTGCCCTTTTTCTGAATTCCTTATCTTTTTCCTGAGACTAATTATTGCTGAGTGTCTTATTCTCAAAATCTTCCAGGGCCTTGGTTGTGCTCTCCCAGCCTCTGGGACACTCAGAAGCCTCTCAGGAGCTTGTTCTTATCTGCACCACCACATCCTTCCCCACCCCATTAATACCCCTCCCCCACCCCCACTACCCCACACTGCCACCACTCAGCATTCACTTGGATGCTCACGGTTCTTAGATCGCCACCTATTGACCAGTATTATTATTCTTATTCCCAGTTTCCTGGCAGTCAAATGCCTCCTCCTCCTCCACTTCCTCTACAACCTGTCAGGGTCAATCTAAGTACCAAAAGATATTTTGCCTTCATTTTTTGGATACTGTCAAAGGCAAACCTTGGAGCATGCATGACATTTCTGTTTTATTTATTGCATGGCTCACAGGTGCATTTCAAAACCAAGCCCATGTATGTGCACATACATGTATGCATGCACACACACTCACCACTTGGCATTTACTATTTTTCATTTCTAAAGAGCTCATCTTTGTAACCAGACCCTGATTTTCATATCAAAGTAAAATATCTCAGAAAAACACTAAACCAAATTGTACATGTTTTCCCCTTAAAAGCCTCATATTGTTTGGAATCTTAACTCCCATCCTCATTCCCGCTGCTGAGTCCATCAACTGCAAGGCAGGCAGGTCGCCTACACTTAACCTGTGGGCTCAGTGCCTGCCAGCCAGAGGTTGACTCACCCTTCCCTTTCTGTTTGTTAGTAATTTAGGAGAAATTTATCGTTTGCTTGAAATAGCCAATAGAAAAGGCCAAAAGTCACTTGGCTGGGTGTTCTCTTACTGCAGAAATCATAACTCTGACCCAAAGAAAGGTAAGGAATGAGCGATCCAAAGGTCTCCCACTGGCAGAGCCACAGGCCTCTAAGCTCCTTTCCCTCTGCCGCATTCCAAGGGTCAAATGTTGGGTCCAGCAGTGACTGCCCGGCAGAGGACTAAAGAGGGAAGGAGAGACTGAAGTCCCACAGCTGGAGCCCTCTTTCAGCTGCATTCAGTGCTCTGCCACAATATTTACACAGCGATAGTATACACCAGATATTCTTTAAAGTATTCCCACATATTAACTCATTGAGACATCAACTCAGTCTATCATGAAGGTGCTATTACAGCTGGAGGGGTGGGGACCAGGAAACTGAAGCCACTTGCCAAGGCCATGCAGTTTCACATGGCAGAGGTGGGGTTTGGATCCTGGCTAACAGGCTCCAGAGCCAGGCCCTAACCAACCACTATGTTCGGGGAATAAATCCATCTGGTTTGGAGAAAGCTGATCAGTAGCATTCACCTGGCTCTCATGCTACTGCCTGAGTGCAGAGAGAAGATGGTAGAATTGTATATCTTAAATATCTCACACTGATCAAGACAAAGACCCTTCCAGGACATTTCTGGAAATTAAAGAAGTTGTGTTGAGTTTGGTGGAGTCAGACATGCTGACGTGCATTGCATGAACGCTCCTTCCTGACCAGGTAACAAGATTCTCCTCTGATCAGCCAGCAAACTAGGATAGAACTTGGAAATCAGAAGACCTAGCCCTAGGACCTCATGGTACAACAGTAGTGCCTCTGACTCCAGAAGCCCTGTTCACAGATTTTCAGTCTTATAGGGATTTGCCTGCACCAACCCAAGGCTCCCATTCCTTCCCTTCTTTCCACACTTGTGAATCATTTTGATCCATGTCTTGAATGTAATTGTACAGTGTTGTGTCTCTTCTTTTGATGTGTGGCATCAGAATCCATTCAGAGAAACAGGATCAATGGATATGAACACATAAAGCATAAAGAAGATTTTTTTAAAGAAGTTATTTCACACTACTACAAAGGCAGGCAAGTCCAAATCGGTGAGTAGATCAGCAGGTTGGAGACCCAGAAAAGAAACAGTATTGTGCTTCAAGTTCAAAGACTATCTGCTGGTGAAATTCCTTATTACTCCAAGGAAGGCGTTCTTCTCTACTTTCCAACTCTTCAACTGATTAGAAAAGGTTCACCCATATTATGAAAGGCAGTTTGTTTTACTCAAAATGCACCAGTCTTTTTTTTTTTTTTTAGATTAGGTCTTGATAATTTTGCCTGTGAAACTGCAGGCTCATGTTGCCCAGGGTACCACAGACTCAAGCAATTCCCAGCCTCAGCTCCCAGGTAACAGGAATAACAGGCGTGTGCCACCATGCCCAGCTATTTTTTTAGGACTAGGTCTTGCTACATGCCCCTGGCGGGACTCGAATCACAATCACTCGCCCCGGCCGCAGCTTCCTACACTGCCGCCTACAGGCATGTGCCACTATGCCCGGCCCCTAAAATGTACCAGTCTTATGTTAATCTCATTCAAAATTGCCCTCACAGAAACATATAGAATAAATTTTGACCACATATATAGGCACCGTCATTCAGTTCAACTAACATATAAAATTAACCATACCATCATCTTTCAATCGGATTACTGTCCCTGAACAAGCTACCTGCCTCTGTGCAGCAACTACAATTCATCTTTCATACAGCATCTGGTGACCTCTCTAGAATGAAAATCTTACCATGCAACTCCCTTCAGGCAAATATCTTAAGAGATTCTTTAAGACCCAAGGGGGGTAAAAATCATAATTCATTAATATCTCATATCAGGTCTTTAAATTAGTAAATAATATGATGACATTTTCAGTTTATAGAAACATTTTCACATCTATTTTCTCATTTAATCCTCAATAATAAATTACAGCACATTGCCAGGCCTTTAGCTCCTCCCTATGATGTTCTCTGTATTCCAACTTTCCCAGGATATGTCATTCCTCAGACTTGCCTGCTTCCATAAATGTGAATTGTTTAGAATGCTCTTTTCTATACTCCCCATTTCCTGAAAATATGCTCATTGTTTTCCCTTTACCCTTTATTTATATCCCCCAAAACACCTTCCAACCCTGTAACCAGGAATTTGGCTAAGGACCAAACCCAGCTCTTTGTCTCCTTTTACAAATAAAGTATCATTGACACACAGCTATACTCCTTCAGTGTCTGTTGTCTATGGCTACTTTCATACTGCACAAGCAGATTTGAGTAGTCACAAGAAGGGCACATCATTAGAGTGTCTAATCCACCCAAGAGAAGGAGGTAGCAGCAAGAATTACTTACCTCTTTCCCAGTCACTGCACCCCCTGACTTCTTGGTTCTGGTATTCCAGGGGGAGTCCCACCCCTTCCACAGGCTCCACATCAGTGTGGACAGTCCTCTGTGAATTGACATGCACATTTCCTCAGAGAGTCTTCTAGACTATTGTTCCACAGTGCCAACTTGCTCTCCAATCAGAGACTCTTGTCTCTGACTGATGTAGTAGCATCACTCAATGGGCCCTGGATTGTTTCCCAAAACAAAAGAAGGACAGCTCTTCTTTAAGGGAAAAGGATTACTCTTTTTGCTCTGCCTATGGTCCCCTCAGCTTCCCTCCTGACTAGTGACAATGTGGAAGGTAAGAGTGTGGCCAATGCCAGAAGAGTACATACTCTAAGAATGCCATGATTATGCACAAAAGAGCTAGAGAGAAGACAATGCTGGAAGACCTGGTGTTCTATGCTTATGTGGTGAAATTCCAAGCAGCAAATTTTTTCCTTTTTTTTTTTTAATTTATCTTGTTCTTTAGGTCACAACCTTTGTAAGTATTTTGGGGGGGGGGGTTTACCGTCCTCTCCCTCCTCCCTTTGTTGCCCCTTCCATCCTCTCAAACCCCACTCTTTGTTGTTTACTAGTTGTGATAAGTCCATTAGTCTCTTTCCTATGGTAGTGTCCTTTCATTGAGTGACCAAGCAGCAAATTTACCATGACCAGGAGACATGAGATCAGCCACATTTTCCTGCACCCTCTGTGTGAGGTTTGTGTGTGTGTGTGGGGGGGTCATCACCATCCAAGTCCACACAGCCCTGGAGAACATGGGAACAGAGTCAGTGCTGAGGAACATGGAGCTGATGGCCATCCAGTGTCAGGAGTGAGAGTGGAGCCAGCCCGAAGTGAGTGTTTCTGGGACACGGTTAAGACAAGATGGTCTGTATCAGATACACACAGACTGGAAGAGATACAGCATTGTCATGACCCCACTGCTCTCTTGACCTCATGCTCAGACAACCCAAAATATCCTGGAATGGCCTCCTTCACAAAGAAGAACATCGAGGGTTGGTACAGGGCCAAAACCAGAAGAGATGGTGCCTAGAAACTGAACAGTCACCTCAAGAGCTGACTGGAGGAAGGGAAACACATAAGCATTTACCAGTCTTGCTGAATTTGCATCTGTAAATTCAACTGTATCAAATGACTCTGAGAGAAGTCAAGACTTGTGTATCTTCCAACCCAGTATATCAGGTGTTGCTCCAGAGAGAAAAAGGTGTTTTTTTGTTTTTTGTTTTGTTTTTTGTCCATCACAGACTCTGTGCGCCAACCAATAAGTGAAAGTGAGTAAACCTTTCCTGACTTCTAGAGAGAAATAAGAAACAGTCCATGTGTTCTGAGGTCACCATGTCAGCATAGAGCCGAGTCGACTATGCCATGGGCATATCTGCAGAGCTACAAGACCCTGGGGGTGGAAATCCGGGCACACTCAGACCTCTTGGAGCTTTGTAGAACATTGAGCTGAGTCCCAGTCACATGTTCCTAGGATCAAGTCAGGGCTTCACCTCCTCACAGAATTTACAATTTACTTCTCTACACTGTAAAGAAACTCCTCCTCATCTGAAGTGTGCTTAGATCGCGACATAAATCAGGGATTGTGAAATTTTTGTAAAAGGGCCAGATAGTAAATATTTTAAGCTTTATGAGACATGCAGCCTTGGTCTCAACTACTCAGCTCTGCCATGGTAACAAAATTTATCCCAGGAAATAGATCAAGAAGTGGAGCATCTGTGTTCCAACGACCCTTATTTCAAAACAGTGGGAGGGAGGTGGCCCATGGCTGCACATGGTCCACTGAGCCCTGTAGGAACCCTCCTCCCCGCAGCCTCTAACCCAGCAGGGCTCCTGCAGAACCTCCATGCCACCAGGGTCTTCCTCACTAGGCACTTGTCTGAGCCAAGTGCCAAACTGCCCCTCCTCCTCAGTTGCTGCCATTTCCAGAGACTTCATCATCCAACACCTGGGCCCCTGTGCACCTTACCTGCTCACTCCAGCTCACCTTAGACAGCCCACAACCACAGATGGTCAGCAACCAGGCCTTTTTCCCTCTGAAACTGAAACCCTTCCTGTCACTGATCACGATTCTTAAGTCCACCTAGCTCCCTTTCAACTCCCCCAATCCTGGCATAACCCTTAGGGCAGTGCCTCCACATTGCCCTCTCACAGCTTCAGTGACAAGCAGGAGATTGTAACCTTACCTCCACTGACCCCACAAAGAGGAAAATGAACCCTCATGAGTAAGAACACTTGGTTGACGGGCAACCAGTGGGGGCAGTCACTTCCTGTCTTTGATCTCACATCTAGTTTTCTGCCTCTAATACGGGGATGGGAAGTCTTACTCATCTGTATAGCACATGTCTGGGGGCGGAGCTTGTAAAATAATAAATATCTCCTTCCTTTTCCTCTCTGGCCTATATTTTCCATCTATGGTCACCTCTAGGACTCTAGCAAGTGACACGCATCACAGAAAATCCTAGGCAGATTGAGGGCTCATTCTGTTCCTTCTCTCCCAGCAGGACTGGATCAATTGTCATGGCCAGGTTGTCAGACAGGTCCCATCCAGCTCTCAAAGACTGAATTCACAGGTTTGACCTGACAGTTTTCTTTCCCAGAACATGGTCTGACTTCTAAGTTAATCTGCCTCCACTCCCACATCCTTTCCTCTCCTCCATTCTCAAATCTTCCAGTTTCAGAGAGAGAAGACCTCCCTTCCTCCCTCCCTCCCTTCCATCCTTATGAACTAGTAATAAAATAAGAAAAACAAGAAATGCTAAATGAAAAGTCAATCAGCTTGGATAGATTGACTGGTTAGAGTCAGAGAGTTTCTGCTTTGTTGTTCTTTTTTCCTACTTTCTGCTGATGCACCTGGGGCAATACATAATTTTGGAAGTTGACATACATCAACTAAAAGACCACTGGGAGGAACAAATGATTTATATGGTTAAATCCTACAAGCACTGTGTCTGTTGCAGGCTCCCCTATTTCTGAAACATCACCTGCATCTGTCCTTACAACACCCTTGGAAATGCTCAGTGAGATCTGAGTGACAAAAACAGAGTCTAAGGTTTATGAACATTCCCATAATCCTCAGTCCTGCCACATGATGACATGGCTTTCATTATTCCAGTGAGGATGGAAAACTCAGCATCATAAACGGCTCTATTCTCAGTCCTAGTAAACACCAAGGTGGCATTGTGTGGGTGGAAATGCACCAGCCCCAGAATCCTTGACCAAGGTGAAGCAGGTAAATCTCTCTCTGCCTACAAGGCCATGAGGAAATCACACTCCTGGAGCCTCCATTTCCAGGTCTGTTTTTTGTCAAGAGGATCCCCAGGTCCCTTCCATAATCAGAATTCCATGGTTATAAATCTGTTATGATACAGACACACAAACACAGAAAGAGAAGGGAGGAACTAGGAGAGCTGTCTCAGGAACTCTTAGAAAGCCTTTGTTTTACAGCCTCCACCCACCTGCCAGTGCATCTAGATGGAAAATTATTATCTAGTGTCTTTTTCCCACATCCAGCAGGTCTAGAAGCTTATGAAGCAGTAAGGAAATGAAAAGAGGGGAGGCTGAGGATCAGATGATGAGGACAGTGAAATCAAAATGGTTAAGAAAGTATGGCCAGAGTTTCACCCAGAGGACAGTCTGCAGCCCTGGCTTCTCAGAAGTTTCTCTTGCACTGAAGATGCTCTCATTTTAGAGCCAAAATCAAGGAGGGATGACTGCCCAGGGCTTCTCTGCCTATAACAGGCACACACCACATGAACATACCATGAAGACACAAGGACACACGTTAGTGCTACACAAGGAGATATCCTTTTACCAAAGAAGCCAGATCTGAGAGATGCTGCATACCTGAGAATAATATGCATGTCCCAGTACTCAGTGAGGTCAGAGCCCACTCCTCTGGCCCTGGTTGCAGCAGTGACCAGATTCTGTCATCAGAAGGCCTAGAAACAGTCAATGACCAAGCAGGAACCATACCACCTGCATCCCTCTCATCAGGAAGTTAGAAAGGTCAGTACCACATCCTGTGAGGAGAGAGAAGAACCAAGTAGGGGGAGGGCTCGGTTCCCGTTAAAAATATTGTACTAGTTTGCAAGAGTTGAGGTAAAAATATACCATTGAGTGGTTTTAATAACTAAAATTAATTCTCTAACATTTCAGGGGTTACAAATATGAGTTCAAGGTGTAAGCAGGGACATACTCCCCCTGAATATGCCAGAGAAGATCTGGTCCAGGTATGTCTCTTGTTTCTGGTAGTTCTGTGATTATGGAGCACAACCCCAGTCCTCCCACAGCTCTCTTCCTATGTACAGATCTGAGCTCAAATTTTCCCTTTCCAAAGAATACCAACTCTATTGGATTAGGGACTCACCCTGCTCCGTGTAACTCCATCTTCAGTAATGACTTCTGCTGGTTCCCAATAAGTTCACTATTTGGAGGATTAGAGGTTCAAAGTATGAATTTGAGGAAAGCACCCGACAAATTTGGGGAAACTCACCCCACAAAATAATGCCTTTCTAGATAATAAAACAACCCAGTTCTCAGTTTCTCCATGTGTGAGCTAAATGTTGCCTTGGGTGATTTATGAGGCCCTTTTCCATAGGGTCATTCTAAAATCCTACAGTGAGTTGAAGTTTTCAGTGCCCATTGGGGTTATGTAGGACCACTTCTTAGAAATGCTACCCTGCCCTTGAAAATTGATCAGCCTATCTTGGGGTAGAATCTGGACACACTAATGCACCCTAGGTCATTCTAACAGGTAGACATTTGAAGAGATACTCAGGTACATGACTCCTTAAGAACCCAAGATATCCTCCTCTACAAAGCATACAAGCTTACCTTATTTTTTTTTTTTTGCATGCAAGACTCTGTATAACTAAATTCCACACCAATGCTCAATATTGGCAGTAAGGCAGTTATAGTCTCATGGCTTTCAACTTTGAATCAAAATTCCAAATGAATAGTAACTAAAAATTCATCTCTTCTTCACTTGCTCCTGACAGTCACATACATTTAATCTCCTTCCTCCTCCATTGTCTTTGCTTCCAATGTGGGATTGATCATTGTCTGTGATGATCATCCTTCCTATGAAGCTGAGTACTCCCTAAAGACAGGGTCTCTGCCTGACACATCACTGTAATGCTTATGCCTTGTACATGGCTAGTGAATGTCATTGCATGAATTAAAGTGTGAATGAGTGAGTGAATAAATTAGTATAAAGATTCATGATAGAAAATTCAAACCAAAAAGATAAGAAAATGACTTCTTGCTGTAGTAATTTGGGAGAATGACCGACCTACTTCCCATCTTGCCAAGAATACGCTGCATTTAATTTTATTATCTTCATTGCAAATGTCCTCATTTGACATTGAAATGAAATATGGAGTGAGTTCTGTGTACTTTCAGCAGGACTATGCTTTCTAGCAGCTAGCCTTACAAACTCAGATGAGTCAGCTGCTGCCCAAGGCTCCTGATGCTTTTTTCAGAGAACCAGTATTTTTCTCTTTTGGAATTAGAATGAAAGCTTCTAGTTTGTGGAAAAGCATGAAGAATGTTGTATTAGCAATTAAATCATTGTAACTCAACTTTTATGCTTATA
>PVHY01016186.1:0-34335 GCA_004024945.1 Uropsilus gracilis | reverse complement strand
GATAGATAGATAGATAGATAGATAGATAGATAGATAGATAGATAGATAGATAGATAGATAGATAGATAGATAGATAGATAGATAGATAGATAGATAGATAGATAGATAGATAGATAGATAGGAGAGGAGAGGAAGGACTTGGGCACCTTTCATATTTTGGTTTCCCCTGGACTTATTATCCTGAAATCTTTCATCATGATCTGCATTTATGCAACAAAGAGAAAGAAAGTAGAGCAAGCACAGCCACTCACTAAAATTCTGGCTCAGATGTGGCAAGGACAGAAACAATGAAAGTTTTCTCCACTTACCTTATGATCTCCACAAGGTGATGGAGATCTGATCCTAAGAATGGTGCCATATTTGTCAACTAAATTAAAGCTATTATGAAAAAGAAGACCTGAAAAGGAAAAGTTGTATAAAAGAGAGGAGAGGAAATAATATTTTAGCAATAAAATATATTATTTGTTATTCTTATTATTGCCATTACTACATTTTTGGAGTACCTGTTACGTAACTAGTTTTCATAACAACTTGCAAAGGTTGTAGACATTTTACAAGTCTATAATTTGCCCACATTTTAAATATGAAGGAAGTTGGACCACTAAAATGTACATCCCTAGAATGGTTCAGAGCTGTCATTTAGTTCCAGATCTTCTGACTATTCCAAGGTCTTTCCAGAAGTTCAGCTCATTTAATAGGGAAGCATGAGGCATCTTGACTATAATGTTACATCCTAGAAAGAGAGAGATGACTCAAGAACACATGGAACTGTTGCAAAGGTAAGTCAGGTGACTTGGCAGATTTAATTTTCTTGGGTTTGGGGCACGAACAGAGCTGCCTTGGAAATCATGAGCCACTCCATATATAACCAGTATTGAATGTCAAGCTTTGTTGCTTCATTCAGCAAGCCTTCCCAAGAGAACTCCCAGCTGTTGCTGCTGACCTTAGCTTGGCTGCTATCTTCCTGCAGTGTTGGCTTTCTTTTTTCTCACAGAGACTTTCTCCATGTGATGACCAATTACTTGTCTACCTTCTTCAGCAGCCACCTCCATGATGTCACATAAATGTCACTTGCCCTTCAACAGTGAGGGAGATGGGAGCCTCAGCAATTTAGGCTTCTGCCCAAGCTAGTAAGAGTCACTAGAAGAAAACTCTAGGAGCTTTCTTATTAATTTTTATCTTCAAGTCCATTGGCCCTTTCCACAACCTTTATCACTGCTGCTATCAACTCTTCCCTGAACCATTTTAATAGGCCCTTATCTGGCCTTTCCTCATCCAAGCTTATTGCCTTATTTATCCTCCACAATAAAGCAAAAGTGATTCTTTTACACTTATATACTTTTTTCAACTCTTTGCTTAAAACACTTTCAGTCACCACTTTGAATTTAGCGTAAAGATCAATATCTTCAGCGAGGTCTTTAGACATTACAAGAGCCAGACCCAACCTACCTTATAGCATACTTCCTCAACTTGTATACTCTGAACACACTGGTCTTCTTTAGGTTCCCACAAAGTCTGTGCTTCCTACCTCAAGACTATGGATTGTTCTTTACCTAGTTGATGTCTATTCATATTTTATATCGTACTTCAAGGGTTACTTTCTCACCACTTCCTTTTCCATAGCTCAGTCTAAATCAGATCTCTTACTACTCTCTGTTTTTTCCTT
Organism: Uropsilus gracilis; assembly: GCA_004024945.1. NCBI lineage: Eukaryota > Metazoa > Chordata > Mammalia > Eulipotyphla > Talpidae > Uropsilus > Uropsilus gracilis. The sequence goes on along the minus strand of PVHY01016186.1, from coordinate 32,669 downwards.
ATAAATCAGATCATTAATCTACGATGATATAATGGTATCTGTCATTTCTGGGTTAGTAACTATTTCCTCTACTATTGTTTCACCCGTATTAGCATAATGCCAACTGGCACACAGTAGGTATTTGGTGAGAAAGGAAATGAGGCGTTCGGAGATCCCTTGCCAGCGGGAGCGAGGGGCGTCCTGGGCCTCCTGAGTGAGTTCCCCCGTGGGGGAATGGGGGGGTGGGGTGGGGGAATCCCCACCCACCAGTAAGTGGCCGTGGCCACTTACAAGCTGGCCTGGGCTGCACCGTGAAGCCCCCAGCCCCCGGAAACCGGGGTGCATGGATGGGCAAGCGGTCCCCAGGTCGGCCCGCCCCCACGCTGTGACCCTCCGGTGCGCGGGCAAGCGGGGATGGGGGGATGGGGGGAACTCCTTCATCTCTCTCTTACTTCTTACTCCAGCTAAACTTCAGAGCAACCAGAATAGGTGCAACAGCAACCCCAACATAGAACGGGTGAGGGACCAGGCAAAAGTCCAGCCCACAGACCGGAGCTGGACACAGCAGAGGGACAACCAAGAGAACCAGTATAAGTAAGACCAGAAAAACAACCATAGAGACACGATGTCACCAGACGCACTTCTACACTGCCTGGGCCAAAACCCAGGACTTTAATTTGGAGATACATTCAAGGAGAGCAACACACCCTCCCCTCATTAAGGGAGAGGAGAGGATGACCAAAGAGGGGATAATGGGCCCCACACCAAAACTGCAAAAGGAAGCAGAGGAGATAACCTTCAAAGGCCACTCACAGAAGCCTGAACTCATGGGCCGGGCACGGTGGCTCGTGCCTGTAAGCTTCAGCCTATGAAGCGGCCAGGGCTAGGGATTGCGATTCGAGTCCTGCCTGGGGCCCGTAGTGAGACCTAGTTCCAAACAATAGCTGGGCATGATGGCACGCACCTGTAATCCTGGCTACCTGGGAAGCTGAGGCTGGGAATTGCCTGAGTCTGTGGTACCCTGGGCAACGAGAGCCTGCGGTTCCACGGGCAAAAATAGCGAGACCTAGTCTCAAAGCCTGAACTCAGAGAAATTTCTCGACCAACACTGGCAGGAGGCAAGATCCCCAAAGCCCGACACCAGAGCCATAAGGAAAAGCAGCAAAGCAACGGAGATGGGATTGGATTGGAGAGGATGGCCTGCAGCAAGAAAACATGGACAGATCACGGATGAATGTAACTTGGCCACCCAATGCAAACTTAAGACTGAAAATCTAACATCAAGGTTCGCCTGGACCCAACAACGCAGTCCCTCACTCGGAGAAAAGACACTAACATAGGAAAGAGACTAATGGACTCAGCACAGCTAATAAATAACAAAGAGTGAGGTGTGAGAGAATGGAGGGAGCACCGGAGGGAGGAGGGAGGGGGAAAAATATATAACAGAGAGGTTGTAACCCAAAGAACAAAATAAAATTGTTTATATTTTAAAAAAAGAAAAGAAAAGAAAGGAAATGAATGAGTTTACCATGTAAGAAAATTCCTTGGGAGAAACTCCATATTATGTAGAACCCTTAAAAATGACTTTCAATTTTGAATCAATTAATAATACTACTTCTTGTTTACTCTGTAACTTAAAAGCCAATAAATTAGCATGAATCATAGCAGGAAGAACAAAATTAAACTTCCTAGTATGAGTGAGATTCTCTTCTGAGTGTAAGTTTATGTTACTTTATATTTACTAGTAAAAAAAGATAATCTTTTAATATACCTTTCTGCTGGTCTAGACTTACAATATTTAAATGTTTTTGTTTTTCAAGGTTTATTTTTCCTTTTAGAATTTTTCAGTCCAAAAGTTCAGTAGATGAAGTATATGTACAACTCATGAACATATTTTAAGACTTTTGGGAAACACTCAAAACAAAAGTTATTTTGAGGATTAGGAAATAGCTTGTCTGGATATTGCCAAGTGAATTTGGAATAACCTTTCTGTGGGATGCAATGCAAAAGAAAGGCAAGAACTTCAACATTCTCAGTTCAAGGTTACAAAGGAATGTGAACAAAAAGTGTTTCTCATCCTGTTAACACTTGGACACACAGAACATAAAAACAGTGTCTTCTTTCATTTAAAAAAATTTTTAAACACACACAGGAAAACTTTGACCTTTTGCCTTTTAGTTTCCCTGATCTTTTTTTCTCCTCCCCTATTTCTTACAGTGTATTTACTTGCCCTTGGATACCTGGGCACCACACTATATACATAGTAAGTGAGTTGGCAGTAGAAGAGGAAGAAAGAACTGCCAGATGCTGTGTGTATCATGGACAATGTCATTGTGATGTCAGGCCCTCTCAACTCCAAGTTGAAGGGGAAAAGAAAATGTTTCGCTCATAACACATTAAATATAAATGCCCTTTTGAAAAATGAGCAAAGATAGATGGATGCTGGCAAAGTCAGGCCAAACAATCAAGACAACAAACTCTTAGTCATGGCTGACTTTGGCTCTTAAAAATTAGGAACCTCATTCTGATGGGTCTAATCAGGAATTAAATACTTTGCTATGTAAATTAAGAACTTCAAAGTTCCAACCATGATTTGTTTACATAAAAACTGCAAACTATTATAAGAGTGTTGTGTATAAAAGACATTTATTATATCAAAGATCATTTTAAAGTGCCTTTAAGGAGTAATTTCAGAAAGAAATAGCTTATTTCATCATCTGAACCCTGGATCTAGAGGGAATTTCAGGTTAAACCAAACCTAGCATATCCAGAACCTCTGGATGAAGGAAGGCACTGGGGTTGGTTTTGTTGGTGCTTGCCTACATGGAAAAGCAAAGATTTGTCAGGGATTAAATACGTTTAGGATCAACGTATTTGCTAGAAGGCAGGGCCAGCATGGTGCAGTGGCACAAGACTGTTGCACTTCACTGGCAGTGAAGATGAAATCCAAAGAACAATGCTGCTAGATATAAAAGTGTTCCCCTGTGAAAACAAAGACTCCTCATAACAACCCTGGAGCTAACCAGTGCCTGTGCCCCTCCTTTGCCTCCCTTAGTGTTCTTGGGTAAATATCTTCCTAGAAGAATACATCTTACTTTAGGAAAGAACTTTATAACAAAAGAGGGAAAAAACTTTAGAGCAAATAACCTATTTTATAGGTGAGATATTGTGACCTAAAACCAGATACAGAGAAAACTATTTATTCAGTATGCTATTAAATATTATTAAATGTGCCCAGCAGCACATTACTGAATATAAGTATATCTATTCAGTTACATTTATGCCACATACTGCTCACTTTTAAATATAAATATAATAAAGCATGGGTTTTTAAAAAGCTGAGTATTAATATTTTTGGGTATTAATATTTTTGAGAAAATATAAGGAAGCTATGCTTACAATTAGTAAAGAGTGAATACTGCATACAGGAAAGACAATTAGGATAGAAGAAAACTAATTAAAAATGAAATATTTTCAAATTAGCCAAGAAACCACAATAGCCTATTTCTCCCTAAATTAAGCTTTTGGAAGTAGCAGCAGTCTAACATCCTTCATCTGAAAATGAGAAAATCAAAAACTCAGTTCCTGAGATCACAATTCCACATGAGTGATGAAATACTTATACAATACACATAAATATCCATTTATCTATAAACATTTATTAGTATCTTATATTGAATAATTTTACATTTCCATGATCCAGAAATAGTAATTTCCCTCCCCATTTTTGAGATGTAACACATAGAGATATAAATAAAATTCTTTTAACCAGTTCCCCAGTCCTGTTCCCTCTCATACTCAGTAGATTCATGACACTGAGCCTATTTATTCCTAATAATTTGCTTTGGGAGAGAGAACAGAGTCTATCCATCCTTTATGGTTTCACATTGAGAAATTGGTGCTGTTTTGATATTTTGAATGTATATAAATATAATCAATATTCACTTAGGTCTTGGTGCTCAGTGTTTTCATGTAATGCCATGGTTTCTTATAAGTACTGTATTCTTTTGAATAGATATTTTTACTTAAAAATTTAAATATATATCTAAGTTAAAGACTTTATTTGTTAGGATAAATAAAACTGATATTGTAAATAGGTCTGAACATTTTAATGAATTAATGGTAATATTAATTACTTTCTCATTCATGCATCCATTCAATGCTGGAGTCCATGCTGATGAATTTCTCTTCAAGCCGTGGTGCATAAAATCATCTCTCTCCAGCCAAAATAAGCTGAAGGAGTGTGGAAGATGCCACGTGAGCATATCTGTGGTCAAGCCCAGATATGATACAGCCACTTCCACTCGAAGTCAAGGGAGGAAGGGAAATAAAGTCTGGGTGTTCACTTTCACCAATGCAGAGAAGAGACTGAGCACCTTGGTAGGTAATTTATGGTCCCTATTTCAGTCATTCCTTCTTTTCTAGTACTTAAGACATCATATCTCAAGCTTTTGAGGAAGAGGGATGGTAAAATATACAAGCAACACAATGTCCATAGATGTCTTCAATTCAATCATTAACTATTTACTGAGGACCTAGGTTCCATTAAAAACCCTAATGGCAGACCCCTGAATTATATTAACTTATATTAACTTATATAAGAATATAACTTATGTGGACTGACAAAGAACACAAGACTATATACAGTGAATTATAATTTGCACAAATGAGATTTAAAAAATCAAAGACATTCAAAGTTAAACTGAAAGAGAAGCATAGAATGTCCACTTTTCTTTTAAATAAATCAGCTATTAATACACTTTTCTTGGGCACTATTTTCAGTCATGTTCTAGAGTGAGACAAGTATAATATTTGCATTCTGACATCAAAGTGTGCAGTATCTAATTGGAGAACTAATAGCGCAAAGTGATGTGCAATTTTTTTCTCAGTTTTAAAATCTGCAATTTTGCTGTTGCATTCTAAACTGAAGTCATTTCATTCCTATGTGTAACACTGATCTTTTTGGTTTGACTTTCTCTTTGGATAAGGCATTTTTTTTTTTTTCAGTTTCCCTGTCCTCAACATACCACCTTCACATCAAATATTTCAGAGACATATCATCATTTCTTTGTCTTCTTTAACATGAAGGCTTATTATAGACAAAGAAACTTACAGTCTTGGTCTAATTGCAGCTTAGCCAAATGAGTACACACTGCACTGTGTGGACCCAGTTCAACAGGCCACCCACTAAGAGAGCAAAAAAGAAGACATTAGTTTCTTCCTGAAGGAACTGGAAGAACTTTTGATGAAAACAGGAGATAATTCTGTTTTGCCATTGGCAAGTGCAAATAGTGCCTAGCAAACAACACATATGCCATAATATTTAATAAATATTGCAGAGAGCATGATAGCACAAAGAAAACTAGTGGTTTGACAGATGTATGGCAAAGCATTTTCTCTCACACTTTTTCCCTGTATTCTTAAAAGAATAATTCTTTGAAGAATCTAGTAGAGGAAAAGGTATAGTTTCTTATGTACATAACTGGGCTTTGTGAACTCAGAATCAAAGAGCTTTTTTATGAAAAGGTTGTGAAACTTTGAGTGAACTTCAAAATATGGATAACATAATACACTGTTCTGCTACATTCTAGTCTCAAAGAGAGAATTTTCTATTTAACAAAATTCCTGGTTAGTTGTTAAGTATTGGTTTACATTTTCCCAACTGGAAGCAAATAAAAACTTGCGGATGTGCTACAGATAAGTGATTCTCAGATGGGAGTTGGTAGGAGGATATCAGCATGTCTGCTGAGATAATGGAGCTAGGAATGTGTAGTTTGGAAACCTCCCTGTACTGATTCTACAACTCCTCCATCCTAGTCCTCATTTAGAACTACTGTTTGAGTTGTTATTTAATAACATAAGATTGAACTGCTGTCATGGAAGTGGAAACCCAAACAAATCACTAGAAACATTGTGAATGAAAGCAATAGTCCCTGGAGTGCAGATTAGTACAGGTACTATGGAAAACACTAAATATTAACATTAGAATTTCCACAAAAAATTAAAAATAGCACTACCATATGATCAAACATTTCCACTTCTAGATATATATATATATATATATATATATATATATATATATATATATATATATCCAAAGGAAATTACAATAAAGTGGGAGGGATAGAAAAAGCAGTCCATGCATGTGTTTTCTTTCCTAGGAATTCATAGAGTAACAAGGGAAATATTCAAAAAGTCGTCAAGAAGACATCTTTAAAGGCATGAGTCAGACAAAAATGAAGTTTCTTGTTTTCTATATTAGGAATTAAGTTTTGCTATAATCAAGAGAGACCAGGAAATAGAGACATAAATGAGATTTTATTGTACCAAAAAGAAATTGAAATTGGGCAAATTCCATGAACTTCTCAGTAACCCAAGTGCCTTACAGTTCGTCTTTGTCAAATCTGATGACAGTGCCTGCTTACCTCATTGTTAAGTATGGCTGCTAGAGCTCTGGATATCACACTTTAGTTCCAAAATGTTAGGGATAACATTGAAAAAGGAAGAAAAGAAGGACCTACATATTTGCATTAAGGAAAACTTTAAGAACCACTTTAAAAACTTGAAAAAAATTTCTTCAAGCTTGTCCCATATTCTCATTTGTCTGCAACTGAACCTGAAAAATGCAATTTACTCCTTACTGCAAGTATCAAGTTTAATTAGGAGCCTCTATTAAAAAAGGAAAAAGGACAGTTGGAAGACAAAAGTTTCTGTCCCAGAGACTTTCAATGAATTCAAAATCAATGCATAAAATTAAATATGCATAGCATATACTACAAATTGTAAGTATATATGAACTGGCATTAATTGGAAATCATTTGAAAAAACAAAGTCAATATTTTTGATTGTATATGATATATATAAATCAATTATTTATTAAGATAATATCAATTGTATTTTCTACTTAGTAATAAGGCCCCCTTTAATCCCAAAGGTAATTTATAACTTTTACAATCATTTTTTCATTGATTTCTTGTTGGTTGCTTAGCCAAATGAAAATCTAAAAGCATATTTAGTTTGATTCTTTCTCTCTACCAAAGCAAAAAGTAGAGGTATACCTTTTGGTAGAAGTTGTACCACTCTTCATAGAAAATAAAATTTATTTTACCTCTAACTCAAGATAAAAAGAAAGTCTTTCAGCTAGATTAATTACCTTGTCTTCAACCAAGATTTCCCAACCTGAATGCCATTCACTGTTGGGACTGAGTATTTGTCTTAGGAGTCTGCTCTTTGCATATTACAGTGCGTTAACATACCGGGCTTGTACCAGCTAGATGCCAACAGTGCCTCCCTAGTTGTGACAAGGAAAAATGTTCCCAGAGGTTGCCAAATATGTAGGTGGAGATCGAAGGGAGGATTAAAACCACCAGTTGAGAAACCTGTATCTAATGTGGTGGTTGAAGGAAATATTGAATATGTTACCCTTGAAAAGATGAACCCTTGAACATACTGCGTGGTATTAAAATAGTCTGGCATTATACAGAAATAGTACCTGGAAAGTTGAACTTATTAATAAGTCATATGGACTATCAATGTCTTAGTATCTTGGAAGCAGAGTTAAAAACCAAGAGAAAGAAAAAATGAAACCTTAAAAGGCAGAAAAATCAAGAGCATTAAAATAAGGCTCTGCTGTGGAGAAACTGATTTACTGAGCAACCACGAGACATTTGACTATGGTGAAGAATGGAGAATAAGCATCTGAGGGAAAGTTATAGTTGCTGACAATTTTTTGGAATTGGTTATGTACAGTTGCAACTACTGAAGAAAAGCATATGATCAATTGAAACTAATATGGTATTATCAATTTTACTATCATAATATGGGCCAATATTGCTCAAATTTAAGATAACTGAAAATAAGATAGTTTAAGTTTAATTTTGGGGTACATTTTTACTCCTGCATAAACCCTTGTTCTACCTACTCTCCCCCAAACCATCGGTATCCATATCCCATCTCCCTCTCTTTGTTCCCTTTTTGTAACCATTAAGTTTTAGAAACTGGGATATAAGAGTATAAGCCAAGTCTGAAATACTTTTAAAATCTACTTTTACATAAACTCAAGTATTTAAACTCTTTTTAAAAATGTCTTCTTTTACAATTAAAAAAAATGATTTGCTTTTTTTGTAATTGTTAAATTCCATGATTTAATATTTGAAAAACTAAGACAAATGGTCAAGTCACAGAGGGACCCTTCTTGTGTGAGCAGAACTACCAGTGATACTGGCTCAATTCTTTGGGGAAAAAAATAGACTTTTTGGTAATTTTAATAGTGTTTTAACTTTTTAATTCATGTTAATAGAATATATTGTTAAATACACTAATTATATACTGAGATATATAAAATATAGATTATGCAAAATATACTATAAATATAAAATATTTATAAAATATTTGTATATAAAATATGCTAAATATACTAATATAGACAGACATATTAACTACTTAATAGAGCATATTGTCAAATTATCATAGTCTATATTCCTCTCTAATTCAGACTTTTAGGTATTAAAACATATATACAATTCCTAGAATTTAAATCATTTTTCAACTATGCATAGTACTTAGGAGAACTCACCTAAATCTAAGTGTGTATATCATTAAAAACTTTACTCCATCACTCCTGCCAATAAAAAAAGAAACAGAAACTTTACTTCAGTATAGGGAATATCTTAAGTCTTTTTTCATTAGATTACTTTCATTTTATTTCATTAAATCTTTGGTACCTTTGTACCAACACTACATTAAAAGAATAAAATCAACTGATTTGAGTTTCATTTTCTATCCTCATCCCAAAAGAAATGCATAAATAAATTATAAGACCAAAAGAAAGTCATTATGGAAACATTTTTAAATGAATTGATCTCAGGGATCTACCAATTGGACAGTTCTCAAAATTTATGTACTTATCACAACAATATCATTCCTAACACTGAGAAAGTCAGAGAGGCTGAGTAGTTATTGTGGATGAAGAAGGTCAAGATTATCTATTCTCAAAATTATGTCAGCCAAGGACACTAATGTCATGAAAGGGATACCTTCCTACTCTATACGTACTTAGAAACACTAGTAGTTCAACAGCAAAATATAAATTGAAAAGCCAAAGGAAGATTTACCTTCATCTGAAAAATCTTTTAAAATATGCTTTTGTTTAATATGTCACTTTTATAGGTTTACCTCTTAGTCTGTGATTTTCAAAATCATTTTTAACCAGAAAAAAATGAGAAGTTCATCTCTCAGTCGTACAAAATTAGGCTTTGAGCTTAAGAAATAAGTTATAAGCACAGCCCAAGTTTTCAAATAGTCACTAATTAAGAACTTTCATTAATCTGCCAAAGCTAAATTTTTTGAAAACTGTGTCTTTTAGAAAAAAGAATCTTTGAAAATAGAGGAAAAAGAAATATTCAGAAATATCTTGCCACTAGAAATATCTTGCCAAACTGCACATGCACTTTTTGGGTGATTTTTAATGTCTCAGCTTATATTTTGTTATGTTTCTGTTTACTTCATCTCTATTGGTTTTTGTATAATTCTTAGAAGCAGGAATGCATCTTTGAATCAAGAGAATTGTCCCAGTGTTGTTTCCTAGCGAGCTAAAGTGAGCTAGTGTGCTAAAATGTATCTAGCTTAGGATCAGGTTGCAAGGTCTAAAATAGTCACCTGGATGCTATACCCAGAGGGACAGATTGCATGTCCCATTTGAATCATAGAAAGAGCAGGTTTGATTGGTTTGGGTCAGCAATTGTCAGTTCTACAGCTTATCACACTACAGGTTAAAACCGAGAGCTCTAAGACACTCTGTAGAGAAGGGGAAATGACCCAGAAAGAAAAAATGACCCAGGACTAGTAAGCCAAGGAAGTTAAGACTGCACCAGCCCTGTGAGAAGACATTTAAATTCAAAATGTCTCAATCAGAATGAGCATCATCAGAGACACTCTTGACCAACAAAAGTAAAAAACAAACAGAAAAAAGGCCACTGCATATTTCCATATCAGTTCATGTCACTAAGACAAGTCATCTCTAATTTCTAGCACCCTAAATGTTGGGAGCCATTAATCATCAAGTCTTGTCAATTGGATATCAAAATGTGTATCAAATAAATCATCCCTCTTCAATTTCATTGTCACCCCTTGCTTCGTTTAACTCTTTAGTAGAACAGCCTCCACCCTGCAACCAACACCTTTGATTCAACAAGCCACTTGTTATGAGACTTTTTAACTAATCTTCATCCTTCAGGCATACCATACTTCCAGTGGAATTAACCCTTTTGACAGATTCTAAAAAGTATCCTTCAAATCATGTGTCTGTACTGACACCAAAGTATTTCCACCACCATTAGAATCAGATTGTTTGTATTTTTATCAGAGTATTTCTCTCTAAACAAGAATTATTTGTTCTATCAAGAGCAAGACTTGTTTCATTCAACTTTCTGTCTCCAGCACTAGAGCAGTGCCCAACCTGTGAATAATGAAGAATAATTTGTTTGTTTTTTTTATTTATGTATTTATTTATGTTTGAGGATAGTTCTCTCTATGTTGCCCAGGGAACCGCAGACTCTCATTGCCTGGGATACCCTGGACTCAAGAGATCTCCAGCCTCAGCCTCCCGGTAGCTGGGATTATAGGCATGCGCTACTACACCCAGCTATTTTTTGAGACTAGGTTGCGCTATGTTGCCCCGGGTGGGTCTCGAGCCCGCAGACTCAAGCGATTCCCAGGCTCAGCCTCCCGTCCTAGGCTGGGACTAAAGCCGGGCACCACCGAGGCCTGCTCAATAATTTATTTCAGTTTAAATTAGTTTAAATAACCAAGTGGCCACAGAACAACTGGTTCTCAAAATCAGTATTCCGAATACTCGAAATTAGCAATATGAGTTAAATGTATTAATTGGATTTAATTTGGTTTGGCACTTTTCATAAACTAGGAATGGATACATGTAAGAAGAAATTCTCAGAAGAAAGTGACTTAGAATTAAATTTCCACAGTCCTTCACAGGTGCTCTGGGTAACAACTCAGCACCCAATCTGAAACAGCATTTATCTCTTAGGAGTCGTTACCTTCTGCTTGTATCATCACAGCAGGCATATGAGTTTATTCCTTTTTTCAATGAATCACTTTGCTTACATATTCATGCATATAAGTATATATATATATATATATATATATATATATATATATATATGTATGTATATATATGTTTCATCGTTGCATTTCCCAGGGTTCTCCCTCCACCTGTCCCCCAAGGGCCCTCCTTTCTATCTTCCTATACTCCTCCATTCCCCAATTTCTCCTTCCACCCATCCCTTCCCTAGCTGCCTGCCCCAGCTCCTCTATCAGTTTATTTTGGGTTTTTCCTGGTCTTTTATTTATTATTCCTATATCCTGTCTTTGGTGAGATCATATGGCTTCTGACTTTTTCTTTTTGACTTAGTTCTGTTAATATGATTCTCTCTAAGTCCATCCATGTCATCACAAATATCTCATATTTGTTGGTTTTGACTGCAGAATAATATTCCATTGTATAAATAGACCACATCTTTTTCAACCATTCATCAGTTTGGGAGCACATAAGGTTATTTATTCAAAGGCATAACTTCAGTCTTGGAACTGCACCACAAAGAGAAGTTGATAAAAAGAAGAAAAAAAAAGAATTCAATTCTTAAAGGTAGAACCTGCTCATACTTCACACTGACTCTTATCTTCCCAAGGGAAGAGCTTCCCACATGCCAGCTACACTAACACATTCCTTTGAGAACAAGAAATACCCTATGGCTAGAACTCTGACTGTCATATATTTTCTTATTTCAACATGATGAAAAATATTTATAGACTCTATGGGTTCTTTTCCAAGTGCTATATATAATGACAAAAATAGTTATTTATAGTGTCTATAAATAATAGTAATATTACACCTTTACCAGTGCTCTAGATAGCCTATGTATTATGTATTTATTCAAATTTACTAAAACTCTTTTAATTAATAGTTATTTTTCCTTCCTTTCACAGATGACAGCATTAAGGAACCTGAAGAATGAAGGGTCAAAGATTTGAGCACAGTTACATGGGTAAGAAGAAGTGGCAGAGCCCAGAATCAAATCCAACGCCCGGTCCATATGGTTCAGGACTCCAGGTACTGAACCTGGCTAAACTTGGGCTGAGAAGGACGAGGAGGGACAAGGGTGAGATGAGGAAGGAGGAGAAGAGAATAGGATAGAGGGGAGAATAGGTAGAGGGGGGAATAAGAGGGAGATGGGAGGAGGAAGAGAGGGAGGAAGAGGAGATTGGGAGCCTGGAAGTTCAGCCCAGTTTTTGTATTTGGTAACAATATGTATTACCTATCAATATCTTCTTCTCCATTTAAACTGCCTAGTGTATGTGTATGTGTCTACATATGTATATACATATATTTGTGTGTGTATGTTTACTCTGAATTCTAAGCTCTTTTTTTCTAGGGTGAAGAAATACACTCAATGCACATAATGAAGAACTAAAAAAAAATTCCGTATTCTAGATACCCTATAAATGACCAGTTCAGCCATCAAAAGATTAAAGAAAAATAGTCAACAATTTTTTAATTATCCTGGGCATGAAATAGGTTGAACTTTGATGTACTGTTTAAATTCTTGGTGTCTCCAGAATTTTGAGTCTTCATTAATGCTTCAAATCCTTTTCCATCAGTAATAAAGCTGAGCCTTCCTTTGCCTTCTCGTATGCCCTCAAGTGAGAACTGAGTTATGACTGGTGTCGTAGGAAGAAAATGACTAGTACAGGACATAAGACAGGGCGGCGTGGGGGGTGGCTAAGAGAAGGCCTGACATGGAGCTTGTAAAGTGCAGCAGCTGTGGTCTGTTTTCACTAATATCTGACATGTTTCTTTGGCCACTGGCCAAATTGAGCTGTACCCAGCACTTCTCCCATCCTTCCTGTGCCTCCAGGATCCTTTGTAACTGCTACTTGAGACTCTGGTCCACTCAAAATCGGTTCCTTCCTCCCCTTAATGTGCAGGCATCCCACCCTAATTAATTAACCCAACACCAACTTCACCCAGGACCTTCCCACACTTTGCCCCTTCATGCAGCCCAGAAAGATCAGCACATTCCTTACTTCAACACTTGTCAACTCCCTTTCTGTTAAAGACCAGTGTCCCCTTTCCTTGACCTGGCCTCTGATTTGATCTCACTTTAAAGTATCCTACTTTAAGAGACAGTAACAAATGCTGTCTTTTTCCTGTTTGGTTTGTTTATTCGTGGTCACCTGACCTATTATAATTAAAGGCCAAGGGTCTTAGAGGAAGAGCCCAGGAAGATACTTTATGCATTTGATCTGTGGACAAACTCAACACTGGGTTTCTAAAGACATCTCATTTGCCTACCACTGAATGTGTGACCTTGGGTGAGCTTCTTATTCTCTTGTCTTTCAAGTATTTCCAGAGCACCCAGGACTATGTGCTTTCTGTTCTAAATGCTGGAGTTGCAATTTAAAAAAAAAATAGACATCTAAAGAACTGCCATTTGTGGTTTATATTTTAGAAAGATGGTCATTAGTAGGTGAATTTTAAAATACAGAAATCCAGGAAAAACAGCATATAAGATAAGGCAAAAGTCTATCTTCTGCATGATAAAGGAAGAAGGATGAGGGTGGTGACTTGGAAGAAAATGACCAGGAATCACTGAGGTGATTTTTGACTGAACCTAAGGAGACCTTGTGGAGAGCTAAATAAAAGAAAACTCAGTCAGGTCCAGTGGTGTGCACCTGTCATCCCAGCTCTGGGAAGCTGAGGCCAGGGATCACTTGATTCGGCAGGTTTGAGACTACCCTGGGCAACACAGTAAGACTTAGTCCCTAAAAAATAGCTGGGTGTGAAGGTATGCACCTATATTCCCAGCCACCTAGGAAGCTGAGGCTAAGGATCACTTGAGTCCACGGGTTCAGGACTACTCCTGACATAGCCAGACCTAGTCTCAAAAAAAAAAAAGCACACCGCCCAGCAGCATGCACCCTGCGACTGAGACAGGCGGGTCTTGCCTGGAGGGCTGACGAACCAGGCTAGTGACAGTTATGAGTGGTGGAGTGCCAGCAAGTAGTAGGAAGTGACATCAGAATGGCAGAACACTAGAACACAGAGGGCCTTCTATGTCATGGTAGTGATGTTGAATGTTTCTTTGAAGTGAGAACTCTCTAAAGGATATTGATTCAGACATTAGGCTTGATTCCACCTGCCTTGAAAATGCCTCATGTCATTCTTCTGTAAAATTGGAAAAGGAGGTGAAAACCACCTGCATATTCAAATCCCACCACAGACCCTTCCTAGCAGTGACCTTTAGCAAGTTAATTAACATTTCCAGTCTCAGTTTTCTCAGTTTAAGAGAGTTAATAATAGTTCCTGTTTTCTAAGGTACTATGAAAATTTCGTCAAATAGTACATGTCATCATTGTTTTTAGCACATAGAAAGGCAAACTCTGAGCTGGTATGCATAGATCTGTGAGAATCAAGTGATCTGTTGAAGGAAAAGTTTGCACTTGTATGTTGTTTAGCCCGGTGGCACTGTAAATGCCATCCTAGTGTTATGAATAATGAAGCTATTGGTTGAAATAACACACTTTTACATTTTTATAAGACCTTTAAAAAGAATCAGAGTCATAGAAGCTTAGAGAAAATTTACAGATCTCTCAGAGGGTTGGTATAACATAAATTGAGCACTACTCTGTGCAAAGGCTACTTGGCACAGATGAAAAGGAATATAGATGATGGAGAGAAGTAAATGATAGATCATAGGTAGGTAGATAGATTCTTGTCTTATATAACATATATCTATCTTATGTATTTATGTCTTATACAATCTATAAGTCATCTATTTTCTGTATACCTTCAATAGATTTAAAAAAAGAGAGAGAGAAAGGTGAGACAAATTTGTGCTTGCTGACCCCTGTTGGGTGGAAAAATAAGAATCTGTTACCTGAAAGAAAGAAATGTAAATTAATTCCCTGATCACAAACATGATCTAGAACCATTCAATGCCTTGTAATTGTGGTTGGGATGGGCTTGCAGTTTTTCACAGTCCCCCTTCATTAGCCAAAAGTTATGTGGTACGTACTTTGTCTCCTTCCTACGACTTGGGTCACTTAAATCTGAAGAACTGGATCTCATGCTTTTCTCTGCCCCCAACTACCATCTCACACATGTGCACAAACACTCCCAAAATAAACACACATCCCTAATGCATAGGACTTTTTAAAAACCTATAAAAATACAATATAATATATATGAAATGTGTATATATATATATATATATATATATATATATATATATATATATATATATATATACCTATATATATGAAATGTAAAATCTCTTCGGAAAAAGAAAAAGGAGAATACGGTAAAATTCTGCAGTAGGATGATTCTTTGCCATGCACATATCATTTTCTCAAAGGACTGACAAAATATCAAGTTTTTATTTTCTTCTCATTTTACCTAATAAAAAGCAAAGAATGTCCTCTCAATATCACATGGAAAATTATCCTTCATTCCTTGTTACTTTTTTTTAAAAAAATGCTATTCTGCACAGTGTCAGGCAATGCTTCAGAGGACATGAGCACTAAAAAGACTGGGTTGCCTTCCATGTGTAATGTTAGCAAAAATCTAACTATGATTTTATCTTTCAAGCAATACAAAAGTCACAGTAATGAAATCAAAAAGCTTCTTGTTAAACATCTGATTTTCTTTAAGTTCTTCTTTCTTAGACTGATAATTTTGGTGCCTGATTCTCTGGTGCCTGCCACGCCTGGTTTCATGTGAGAGACCCAGGATGAATCTGCCTGAGGCTCTAGAATGCCCACAGGGAGACTTCCTCTACTTGTGAGCCATTGTTCTAAAAATCAGTTATTCTCTTTTGTTTTATTCTAGTGAGAACATTCAAACCATTAAATGAGATGGAAGAAAGGGAAGGAAAGGAGGGAGGGAGGGAGAGAGGGAAGAAGGGAGGGAGGGAGGGAGGGAGGGAGGGAGGAAGGAAGGAAGGAAGGAAGGAAGGAAGGAAGGAAGGAAGGAAGGAAGGAAGGAAGGAAGGAAGGAAGGAAGGAAGGAAAGGAGTGAGCGAGGAGGGAAGGAGGGGAGGAAAAGGAAGGAGGGAGGAAAGGAGGGAAGGAAAAAAGGAAGAAAGGAAGAAGTGACATTTAGACACTTATTCTACAAAGATGACTGGAATAATAAAATATAAAACATCCAGAAAGTGCACCCTTATACAATCTGTGTTATTTAATACAACAACAGTTAGAAATCTTCATTTCAGGGGCACTTTACTGCTATAGATGTAGTCTATTCTATTTAAGCAGAAACTTGACCTTGTCAGCAGGTACTGTGGGAAAAAGAAATGAAAATATAAACAATGAAATTATTGTCTGTTTCCTCATGTTTGATTTAACAATACTTGTGAAGAAATTATAGGACACTGATGGCCTATAGGAGGAAGTGATGCTGCAGTTTTCTCTCCCCTGTGCTGAGAGCACAGTGAAATTCTGTCTCTCTCTATCGCTTTGTCCCTCTCTCTGTTTGTCTCTGTCTGTGTCTGTCTGTCTCTCTCTTTCTCTCTCTTAGACTTTCCAAAGGTACAGTCTGCAGTCAACCAGACACTTGGCACAGAGTTCATCAATGTTTGATCAATGCCCATTTGGAGGTGTATAGTTTTCATCTTTGCAGTCCTACTTTTATTTGAATTTGACTCTCTATTAGTCATGCAGCAAATATTGCCTATCTTGTTGAAAATCAGAGCCACACTCATATCTGTAAATGTTACACTATTCTCCTAGATCTGTTATCAGTAACATAGTCTTAAAAATTTGTAAAATATTCCAGAGAAACCTGTCAAAGCAATCATCATAGTACTATAACATCCATGCTTTGGCTGAAAGTATCAGAAATATTTATCGTCTCACAGACTGAAGTCTTGATTCTGTATCCAAAGTGTTGCTAGACTCATATTCTCTATGAGTTAAAGAGAATCTAGAGTTCTCAAACCTTTGAATTCTATGTTCTTGTGGAGGGTTCTTCCTGCTAACCCTAGCTCTCATGGCTTCTGCAGCTCTTGTCATGCCTTGGTTTGTGACTTCACAACTGTAAGTTCCGCTCCATCTATTCATGTTCTTCTTGCCTTTATATGTGTGTTCAGCTTCCCTACTCTCATAAAGACATCTGTCATTGTACTAGGGCCCATATTCAATACCACTCTATTTTGATCACAGTTGAAAAGATTGCTTTAAAAAAAATGCCACATTCACAGATTCTGGGAAGACATGGATTTTGTGGGTACACTATCCAACTCATACACAATTGTATTTAGGGGTGTTAACATTCCAGTCACAATGACTAACAGAATGAGAAACCAGTGAGAACTTAACAACCCAATTGAAATCTTAACCAAGTTGAAGTCTGTAGAATAATATAACCAACAATAGCAGAACACAATGTTTTTTTCAAGTATATTCATCAAAATGCACTATTTTACAAACCAAGTTGTTATTGGTGCCAAAGTATTGAATCATGTACAGTACATATTCTGATGGGAATGGTATTAAAATGGAAGTCAATAACAAGATATATGAAACTCCCAAACATCTGGGAATTCTGCACATGCTTAAAATAACTCATTTCTCATTAATTTGAAATTATACAATAGGTTTCTAAATTTCTTTTGTGTCCAAAACAGGAATCTTAAGGACAATTGGTAACATTTTGAACTGTTACTGAAAAAGAAATGAGGCCTAACACCATTTATTTCCCACAAACTTACCTGAAATATTAGTATCTCATGAACATTCCAAACACTGTTAAAAGTATGAGGAATCCATTAACTATCTTTATGTTGATTGAACACACTCTTCTACTTCATTAAAATATCTATTCCTAAAAGTTAGCATATTCATCTGCATTTTAGATAGAACCCAAAGAGAAACAATGAAGATTTCCATACCTTTAATCATTTGTGCATATTTCAAAGGAAGTTTTTAAAATTTTAGATACAGCCGGGCATGGTGGCTCGTGCCTGTAAGCTTTCAGCCTGTGAAGCGGCTGGGGCTAGGGATCACGGTTCGAGTTCCGCCTGGGGCCCGTAGCAGACCTAGTTCCAAAAAAACAGCTGGGCGTGGTGGCGTGTGCCTATAATCCCATCTACCTGGGAAGCTGAGGCTGGGGATTGCTTGAGTCTGTGGTATCCCGGGCAACGAGAGTCTGCAGTTCCACAGGGAAAAATAGCAAGACCTAGTCTAAAAAAAAAATTTAGATACAAGTATCTCCTATAGCATGTATGTACATATATAAATGCTATATCAAATATTAATTACACAAACATATCAATTTGTCACAGAGGTTTCAAATCTATGCCCTCTGAATCCAAAGAACCAAAGACTTCAAGAGCATCATTGAATATAAATATTTGCAAGTATTCATGCATTTCTCTGGAGAGCAATCTATAGCTTTCATTTTTATGAACCTTGAATCCAAAACTTTAGAAACCAGTCTTAAAGATGAAAGTGTATTCCTTTAAACACTTTAAGTTCTATTCTTTACTCTTTGCATCTTCTTCCCTCTGGTGACCCATTAACATCTTGGTCTGTTATTGATATTTTTGATATCCAGGTACCAAACACTTCAAAAACAGGGAGAAAATCCTTTTAAATGAAAAAAAAATTTGATAACAGCTGGTTTTAGATTCCTGACTTGTTTAAAATTTAAGTAGCATTACATCTTTTACAGAACAGACTTAAATTAGCATGGAAACAGCTTTTGTGTTATCTATGAGGCCAAAAAAATAAATGCAAGTCTGCACATGTTTTTATTTGAAAGCATTCACAAATGACATGCAAGGCATAAACAGTGGTGAAAAGTCACAACTAAACATTGTATTAAAAACAGTTATGCTTGCAAGCCAAAATCTTTTTAGGAATCAATCCTTAATGTCCTAGTCATTAAATTAGAAATAATAACAAGAAAAAAATCTGTCTAACTAAGCAAGTTTTAAGTATTGCTTTTCTGTTTAACAGACATGACAACTTTTTAAAATCCAGACAATGTTGATCAACAACCCATATAAACAGTGATGCAGGACAGAAGAGAACTCCGCTGTTTACATTAACCAAAAAAAAAGTATGCTAGAGACAGCTTTTTCAGGTATTGAGAAGTAAAACTAATGAAATAGATGCATCATAGGAGAAATGATTCCATGCATATGCTCTGAATGCTTCTGCATAGAATAATGCTTTTCTCCAAATAAAACTGGTTATTGTCTAGTCTGGATGAAATAATGCACCATAAAGATGAATCTATAGTAAGCAAGGTATTTAGTTATTCACAGTTAAGATATGAGAGTTCTTCTAGGAAAAACATCAAATGAGTAGCAACCTTGGAACTATACATTCAGCACGTATAAAAGACTAAGCCTGTTTTGATGATGGATAATGAAACCTCAAAACAATTCCAAATTTTCAATGCCTTCAAGGTATAGTGTCAGCATTACAGAACATGAAAATAACAAGTACTTTATCTGACATCTGTTTGCATATATCTGGCTGCTCTCCATCACAAAGTTAAACCACAATGTTATACCACTCATCACTCATTAATTATGCTAACATACATCTTGAAATCTACTTCCATCTTTAAAAAAATTTCTGATAACACAATCTAAGTACCTTTAACAAATGTTGATACTTTGCTTTCAGGAGCAGAAGTTGTGGAAAAGTCATCATAACTGAAATATCCTCTTTGGACCCAAAATTCAAACTTTAGCCATGCACTTTTCACAATGTGGTGTGAAACATGTGCTTTGCTTCAAAGGGTTCCATCGAAGCTGTGTTTATTAATAACTGTACAAGTGAATAAATGTGGGAGTCTTATGAATGTATGAGAAGAGATACTTAGAAAGTAGTGTCACTTTTCCTGCTGCTCAGGAAAAGACAATGGATAGAGGTAGCTCACCGACTCTTTCTCTTCCTGACATGTGTGTATCATAGAATCCACAAAACTCCATTCTAGAGTTGCTTTTCCTAACTTTGATACAAAATACTTCAAGCTATGGTTTAACTCCATGCCACGGACCGGCCGTGCAAGGAAGACCACTAAGTGCAGGCTTCAGGTAGACAGGAAAAACTCAGGCAGGAGAATGATGATCACAGACACGAATTCAGTGAGCAATGAAATCTGCTGATTTATTTTAGGTTTTTAGGCCGCTTTTTATATTGTTTAAACGAGCTACTTTATGAGGAGGGGCATCTCATGAGTACGTGAGTGCATTATCTTAGTGAGAGACAGTAATGAGCGCATGAGGGCAATTATCATTGAGCGCGTGAGGGCAATATTATTGAGCGCGTGAGGGCAATATCATTGAGCGCGTGAGGGCAATATCATGAAAGACAGAAATCAATATCTTAACAGAAAATAGATTATCATTAGATACTACTAAACATTCCTAAGCAATCATTTTTAGGGAATCAGGATAACTAAGTTGGTTACAAGTCATCCAAGGTTATTCCTTGGCTGTAAAGCTTATCTAGTTCTGACAGTTCTCCTTGCCTCGAGCTCCTTTTAGTATCTCAATGATTTTCCACAAAGAATCTAATTAAAATAAAGAATCTGATGACAGGGCCCCCGTATTTTCCTTAATAATGATGCAGTTTATGACTTTAACACTCCTACACCTGGGGTCCGGGGAGCTACGCCCCTAGGGTCCCCTGATTTCAGGTCAGCTCCCAGTTTGTTCCTCCTCCTGGGGGGGGGGGGGGGGACAGAGAGTTTAACTTGTAAAAGCTTTAGATTACAAGTTTCTCATCTCTGAGATGGTCTCCCATAACTCCATTTGCTTTTTTTCATTTCCCAGTTATGATTTCCAAAGGATAAAAATGTTGGAGAAGTAAAACTAAGGAATTCTGAGAAATGTTTTGGCAGTTCTACTTACATTCCTTCACACTTTAGACCAGTACGCAAAAGCTGCAGACTCAAAAGCTTACAGGACCAGGTGGTTCACATTAGGTCAAGAGAGAACAAAAGTGTGTAGTATTCCTGAAATGAGTCATCACCTGTCAACTGCAGAAAAGAACACGAAGGGCAGCCTTTCCAGATTACTTCCAAAATAACCCAGGTCTCTGAAATTTTCTATGAATGTTCCAAGTTGCTAAATGCAGGCATTAATTCCAAATTTCTTAACTGCTGGGTTGGCCTGCAAATCTAACATGGCAGTCCATGCTTTTGGCCAAGATCTCTTAAAACCAGAAATTGCTGTAGTCGTGCAGCCCTGCGAGCTTGGATGGATAGTCATGGGTAGAATGAATGAGAAGGTTGCCGTGGCAATGGCAAAGCAAGCTTTCACCAGTTCTGAGTTATAACCATCCCTAACTCAGTCTATACTGCTCTCAGACAATGGTGTGGCTTCTGTCCCACCCACTGAACAAAATATCAAGTGTATATTAATTTATTAAGACCCACTCTAACTGGTTTTCTGTGCTCAGTTTCAAAACACTGATTTTATAAATTTAATGTAAAAAATTTTGTTCTTCTATTTATCTTGAAACATTTGTAAATACAAAGGAAAATGTCCTTAAAGAAGCTTTTCCTACATGTATAACTTTTTCAGAAAAATGACATCATCTAATGCATTATTTTGTAAGCTACATTTTTTTATTTAACATGTTTATTCAGTAAATACTGGCTCTTTAAAGGAGTATAAGTGCAATTCTTATGATAATATTAATTTTGATTTCTTTTATTCAACACAGGCACAAGTTATGTCTAATTTGTTAAGAGTATTGTTGAGGAACTAAAGAAATTTAAATAAATTTGAAGCAAGTCCTCCTCCCAAGAAAAACGCAACCTCCATGATATGACTCATAATTCAATGAAAAAAATGTAAATGTTAAGTCTACAGTTCCTAATCTGTAATAACAAAACCTTAGAAATTTGAAGTGAAAACAGGTCAAAGTACATTCATTGCATTGTGATGGATATTACTGAGATAAAAGGGTAAAATGATAAAAGTGCATAATGTTAGAGTAATTTGAACACTATATTTAAAAATAATAGGGAAAAAGTCAGGGAGGATCACTACAACTGACTCTTAAAATTGTATATTGCTTGTGTGATTAAAATAAGAAATAATAAATGTAGCACAGATATACTAATGTATAGTAAATGCACATATGTATATTAATATACACCAGTATATTATATAAATGTATAGTATATAGTGATATAATAAGTATGATAATAATATTGTAAGTGAGGAAAAGGGGTAAAATCAGGGAAGGGATGGGCACAAGAGATTAAGATGATGGTTCATGAGTGACAAGGTGGTGGGAGAACCTCGGGGTATATTATGATGTAATATACATATATATGTTTATATATGTGTGCAATCTATCTAAAATAAAATAAAAATATTGAAAGTAAAATATCAAGTACTCTAAATCTTCTTTTTACCAAATCTCACTTATTAGAACTTACACTGCATTTTTTTTTATTAATTTGGGATTCAGCAACACAAATTCCTGTTCATATTTTTCCAGAATGCACTAATTAGTGAAACAAATAACCAGCAGACTAATTCATAACTGAGAAATCAGAATTCAACATTTGAGAAAGTGACATGTTGTTGATCACCCTTGAATCCTTAGTTTCCTCTTGACCAAAATTTGTCTATGTCACAAAAGCACAAAGCCAAGAGAGGATGAGCTACAAAGTAAATGTGAAAAAAATTATTTAAACAACTGGTCTATGAAATGTTTCTCTTGGAAAAACATCTTCTCCCTGCCAGCAACTCTAAATGGTAATACAGACTTTATTTTCAAACAAGATCTTCTTAAGTGTGTGTTAAGTAAAATCTAACAACTTTGAAAGCAAGACTGCAGAAGACATATACTCATGGTTGATATGCTCAGTGAAGCCTCGTTTCCTCTCAAACTTGCTCACACCAATACTGGTTTCCATTAGTCTAACAACAAAAATGCACAACATGTTCAAATGTATTAAAGATGCTAAAGCTGCATATCATTTGTTTTAATAATACTTTGAAAGAGTATATAGCTTTCAATATTTTAATTTTCTTTAAAATTTAAGAAAATTTAATGTTAAAGAGTATATAGCTTTCGATATTTTAATTTTCTTCCTGTATACAGGCTACTGATAAATTTCTTCCCTGCCAAGCATCTTGTTCTCCATTTCTGAGATGACATACATCAATTTTATGAAAGTATCTTGCCATACAGAGGCTCTCTTTTCCCAAGCTACATATTCTTATAAAAATTTAACAAGAAATTTTTAAAACATCTCATCAGTGTTGTTTTCACAAAGCAACCATTAGTTATAAACACTCTTTTAGGTCTCAAGGAAATGTTAAGATACTTCAAAGACAATTTAAAGCCCTAAATCCAGATTCCTTTCCTCTGTTTTCTAAAACCTAGTATGTTAAGTTTAATGCTTTAAAATGAAACTTTAAAGTGTTTGCTCTGTACTGGAGATTTTAAAGGCATCTTGTTCTATGAAACAAGCATTTCTGGAATCTCTGTTTTTATAAGTTCTGTTCAAAACATAAAACAGCAACAGTTTATGGTCACCGCTGTATGTAAATATCTTCAAATTTAAAGAACTAACACTTCTTTTCTGTCCAAGTCAATGTATATTGACATATTTTGATTTATCTTAGAAAAAGAGATTCTTCACCAAGTAGTCTTTGCAAAGATAGTCTTTTTGGCTGATCTTCTTATCTGGAAAGAGACTGATCTGTTTTCTTTTAGTATATCATATGGGTCAGTGGCAAGAAAAATAAATAAAGGCCATTTTGATAATTATTAGTTGCACTTTAGTCTATTAACTGCAAAAATTGTGCTCATTGAATTTGCTCAGTTAATATTTAGTGTTTCATGGGCTTTTTCAAATTTTGATTTGAATCATTTCTAAAAGCATGTACAACACTGAGTATCTGTTTTTAACTAAAAGTTGTGGTTTACTTGTTTCCCCTAAGCTTTTCACAGTAACGTAGACTAGGTTTACCCTGGAAGTAATTCTTTTTCTTCACAAGAAAGACCCTGTTGGAGCAAATAAATAATTTCTCAGCTATCTACTGTTCTTCCTGCTAGTAAAAAAGAACTATATGCAACAATAATTTAGTATTTCTTCTTTAGTTTATTTCTTGTTTTAGTATATTTTGAAATTTTTACAACCAAGAAGAACACAGATAGTCCTTCATTTCCTCTAAAAATAAAACTGCAGCTCTTGCTTAGCATGGATTGGATATAGTCTCAATTTTGAAACTGGAGAACAGAAGAAGCAACTGTTCTGTTGTTAAAATGCCAACTCTATCCTTGCAATGTAACCGAAGCATTGGGACTATTCATTTACATGCCTAGTTTACCAGCAACAATCGGTGATCTTCCCAGAGTGTGTATAATACAGGAAGTGATGTGCTTAGCCAGACATTGAGAGCCATCTTCAAAAAGAGAAAGCTTTATTATGAGATTTATTTTTCTTTTTTCTTAGTTGGAGAAATATTACATGATATAAATTTAACATGTGTTCATGATACAAAATCAACATGGGTTCACACTGCATTAAGCTCACCACTAAAAGTTCAATTCATGCTTCATCATACAATTGTGAGATGTATTTATAGTTGAGTCGTGGAGATAATTATTCCCTGTTTTGTGATTTCTGGATTTTCAAACTTTTCCAAAATGGATAAAATGTACCTGTTAAAAAAAGTATAAAATTTTAATTATGGCTTCTAAAACCCACAGCACTTGTGGCAGGTTTCCTGGTCCAGCTCCAAAACACACTTAGAGCAGTGATGAGAAAAGGTTGGCCATCTCCCTTATTTGGTATTCAATTGCTGTTTTGTAATAATTGCTACTGGAAGAATACTGCACTTACAGTGAAAACTGTGTTAGTTGTGTCCCTTATTACAAAGCTAACACTTGAAAGTTCTCTCTCTTTTTTATTTCAAATGAATAATCCTAAACAGGATGCTTTCTTCTGGGCACTTATATTTCTAGCTTGATCATTTCGAAAAAGAAGCCAAGTCAAATTCTTTTATGTCTCTCTCTCTTTCTCACACACACATACACACACACATACACACACACAGCACAGAACTGTATATCTGAGCATGTGGTTGTTGTTTTAGTCATTTTGCCATGCACTGGACAGTCACAGCATGGGTTAAGAAATGACACTTGATGCTTGAACTCATAATGTCACAAAAAAGGGTACTTTTTATACTTGCATAATTTTTATATAAAATTTAAATCTCTAAGTTCAGGTTTCTCTCTGCTTTCTAAAACATAGTATGTTAAGCTTAATGTTTCAAAATGATTGTTAAAGTGTTTTGTTCTATACTGGAGAGTTTAAAAGCATCTAGTTCTATGAAGTATTTCTGGAATCTCCATTTTTACAATTCTTTTCAAAACAAAAAAACAGCAACAAATTATGGTCACCACTGTATGTAAATATCTTCCAATTTAAAGAACTAGCACCTCTATCTGCCTAAGCCAATGTATATGGACATATTTTGATGTATCTTAGAAAAAGAAATTCTTCACCATGCAGTCTTTGCAAAGATAGTCTTCTTGGCTAATCTTCTTATGGGAAGTGCTTGCCTCTGAAATCACAGAGCCAGTTTCCTACAATCAGATTAGTGTTTACCCCAGTTGCTTAGTCATTTTCTCTCTATTAAGATCCAGCCTCTATTCATCAGCAAAAAATCTCCAAAGATTAGCATGAACATTTTTTAAAATCCAAGTGTAATCTATGTTTATTTTCCACTTACTCATTCTCTTTACCCCAGAACCTTGGGGTAAAAAACCTTGATAACCTATACAGTAAAATATCCCAAATCATTTAATAGCTAGTACAGCCTAAATTATTAACAGGTAATATAATATTTTTTAATATTTTTACAGTACAAGGAGAAAAGAAAGAACGTAATAAGTATTCTTAGAATAAAATTCAAGTTACAAAACTAAATAATCAAAGACTGTGCTAAATTCTTCCACTCTTATATGACACCAGATGCCTAGGTTTATGAAGTGTTTACTCCTTCATCAATTTTATCATTTACTCCCTTATTGTTGTAACTAGAAGTAGTAGACAATTTATAAAATGGTCTTGAAAGTGATCTGTATGCTATGAATGTCAATATTCTATAATAAGATTAATTACTGTGGCCATTCTGAGAACTGTTTATCAGGAGACCACTTGTCTTGTAATATGCAAATACCACAGTTATCAAATTCTGTATAATTAAGAAGATAAACATGTGCATCTGCAAAAAGCACTAAACTTATGTATATCAATGAAAGGAAGTGAGATATCCTTTCTTTGCATGCAAAGAAAATTATCAGTGAATCATATTCCCACACATATTAGATAATATTTGCATTCTTCTTGCACCAAACTCACAAATGTGTTTTATTCTGTGTAGCAACACACTCGGAGCCAGGCTTACCAAGGCTCAGGGACATTTTTGCAGTGAAGATACTCTTTTGCAGTACTAGAGCAAGGAAAAGGGGGTCCAGTTGTTTGACCAATTAGATGTTCAGTTAGTGAAATGTTTTTATCTGAAACCAGTACCCCGGGAGTTCATACCGCCATATCTAAACCACATTCTCAGAACCCTAACTTCACCTAACTCCAATTCACTTCTTGCCTTTACCAATTCTTACAGAGATCTCCAAAGTAAGAGGTCTAGAGCCTGTGTCTGAGTTTAAATCATGGATGATTTTAGTTAAAATGACACAGGAGAAAGTGCACATTGGAAAGGTCTGAAGTACTGTTGAATATCACTGCATTAATTCTAACCCTCACAAGTCTCGGGAAAGGCCTGTGCTTTCTTTTGAATGAAATAAAATGCTAGATCTGGACTGCCCTGCTTATAAAAAAGTCTATGACTTTTCTCCCAGGATGTGATTTTAACTCTACTGCCATAACTTAGCCTGAGTAGCTAGAATTTATCTCTTTTAAACTTCCTCTTGCAAACAGAAAGAGATCTACTTTGTTTCCTCTGAAACATCATATACATGGAGATATATTTTGAGGACACTTTGGTTAATGTTGATATATATGATTCAAGGGGAAAGCTTCATGCCTCTCTAGGTGTATATCACTCTCTTATATATATATATACCACTCTCTTACAGAGAGGAATGGCCATTAGTTAGAAGGTCCATGTTCCCTGCATCACCAAACGGTAGAGCTACGCGTCAGGAGAAGCTAGAGAAGAGCCTTGTAGGGAACTCTTAAAAGATACACAGAAGAGAGACATGGAAGGAAATACATGAAAGACAAGTAAAAGACAAGTGAGAGACATACAGGAAGGCTGACAGTGGCCCCCATTCTCATGATTTCTACTTGGATTTTTCCCCCTTTCATCCCAGACTTGCCTAGCAGCCCCAACTGTGCTTTCCCTATAGGTCCCTGCCAGAAGATGCCTTGACTCATGGCAAGCTATCAGACCTCAGCAGCTCCAGTTTGTGCCAACCCTGTTCGTTTGAGTATCTACCACAAAGGGGGAGGGGGGTTGGCTTTGGGTACATTTTTGGAAAGTTATCCTTTCTTCGCTTCTCTCACTATGCATGCTAATCCTATTGAAGTTCTTTTCTATTAGTAGTGTTATACACTGAGAACACTTTGACTTTATGTGCAGATGGCACATGGCACATCCCCTGTAGAACATACAAGTTTGGGGGACCCAGGATACCCTCAGTCTGCACACAAACAACACCACACCTGCCATGAAAGTACTCAGAGTCCTTTACCGTAGACCATTGTCACTCCTCCACCTTTTCTGCTGCTCTTTGTCCCCCTCTATTAGATTACATTGAGATTATGTACAAAGGTATTGCTCATGCCACCAAAGGAGGTTTTTTCTGTTTTATTATTAAGTCACAATTATGAGTTATACAGTAACAGCCACCTGCTCTAGAATTCATTCTGTACAATTTAAACTTTAATTCAGTGGGAATTAGACTGATTATATAGTTTCTTAACAGAATCAATTGCATTGCAAAGATAATCTGTGTGCTATAGATTATGTTCCAAGTAATTTTTTAGTTCAAAAACTGTCTCCAGTATTCTAGGAAGTGTTAGATAAACCTATGTAATAAATCTCTGCAATAATAATAATATCCAAAGCAAAAGGATTTTAACACCTATATTTGGAAGTTACATTTAATCTCTCTCAGATGATGCCATGATTAAGGACTGGTTCAGTTCTGAGCAGTATATAATATATTTTAATCTGGGTAATGGAAATCCTTATCTCCAAAAAAAAAAAAAAAGAAAAAAGAAAAACAGAAAGGAAGAACCTCATATCAACAATATCAGCACTGTTTTGACAGGCAATCAATAAATATTACCCATTTTTTTACAGAGAACATGTACAAGTGCTAACAGCTGTCCATTTTAATAATCATGCCATCTGTTCTCCTTGGAGTTCTACTTTGGAAACAATAACTGTTTTAAAATTCTTGTTGGAACCATCATCATTGCCACTAAGTATTCTACCTACCCCCCTCCCCCTTAAAAAAGCAAGTAAGCCTGTAGTCACAGAATCAAACATGTAGTAATAGAATCACACCAAATAAGGCTAAAGAAGCTCTGCTTAACAAATGGAGAATACTAATTAAAGTGTAACATAAATATTCTGTGAGACTATAGGAATTAAAATAGCAAGCAGGCATCCAAGAATTTAGGGTTAGCAGAGTCAACAACAATAAATCGTTCAAATTGCACCAGATGGGAAGTTCATGAGCAAATGTAACTAGTTCCTGTAGTGAAGTAGAGCTTCCTTGGTTAACTTTATTAATTTTCCAAACAAAAGCAACTTTCTCTGTTTTGGAGTTCCCTTACTTCCAATTGATTCAAAAAAGAGACAAAATCGTATAACTTTTTTTCCTATAGAACCTCTTAGAGATACGTTGTATCCATATGTCAGGAATAACCATGCATAACTTGGTAAATGGCAGAATAACTTGAATTAAAATTCTCATTCTTTCATGGCATAGAGCAAATTTTCATACTATCTCATAGACATGCAGACCCAGTAGATCTTGGTATTACCAATCAAACCAAAGTAGATCCTAGAAAGTTCTACACAGTGCCACAACAACATTATTCATAATCATAAATTTTAAATGTCCATCAATCAATCAATGGAAAAATTAAATGTGAGATAGCCATGCAACGATGTATGATTTAATCAAAAGAAGAATGAGGTATTGATACATACTGTTACATAGATAAACTTCAGAAACTGTTATAACTAAAGAAACTAGTCACAAAAGACAACATACTATATGACTGTATTTATATGAAATATCCAGAATACACAAATTTGAAAAGACAAGGTAAGTTGAGGTGGCCTAGAACTGGGGTAGAAAGAAGGAGTGGAATTGATTTCTAAAAGGAAGGGTGTATCTCTCTAAGTGGGGTTGAATAATGAGATGAAAATATTTTAAATTAGATTTAGTAGTCTTTAGATTGTTTAGTCTTCTGAATACACTAAAAACATTAATTTTCACATCTAAGTGAGTGATCGTATGGTAGTGTGAATTACATCTTAGCAAAGTTGTTCAAAAAGCAGAAGGGAGGTTTGAAAAAACTGAGTTTAGCTTTGTTATTTGGAAGAATAATTACTTGCTTCCCTATGTAAATCAAATTCATTAGAAAATTACTGCTTTACTTTGGGGAGGATAATATAATTCTATTAGTAAACTGCATGCAAGTTTCTTTTTAATTTCCCCCTTTTTTTAAATCTGAAAAGTTTACAAATTATCACTGATTTCCTAAAACTTATTTCAAAGGAAGATAAGCAAATACAATCTTTACATTTGGTATTCAACCATTGATTTTATCTTAATCTTTTATTCTCTATTTCTTCGATGTCACTATTTTTTTCTATTCTAATGTCCTAATAATTTGTCCCAACTTTGCCAAATTAATTTTTTGTTTTCAGGTCTATCATCATTAACCTGAACTTAATTATTCCCTTGGTTTTTCTCAAAAGATGATTTACTTTAAGGATAAGTTAATAATACCTAAAACAACAACGTTACGCTCTGTTAACCACCAAAATACACTGGAGTGAGAAAAGAAAATTCAGTTGGTTAACTTACCTTGAACAGCTTAACTGTCAAATAAGTTGTACAATGGACAACTCAGAAATCTAATTTGGTAATTCTGAGAATCTCCCTCCAACTCCTACTCCCTCCCTCATGGTTTCTAAAAGGGTCAAAAAACAGTCATTGTAACAATTATTAGTTTTGTAGACTATTTCACACCCTAGTTTCTCTAGGATCAGAAGATGCTGTCTTTAATATACAAGATAATGACATTCTCAGCCACTTCAGCAACCAAGTGCCAAGTCTTATAAGCAAGAAATACTCAAATAACAAAAGACGATGTGGTAACCCTTGGCTATACAAGTGCTCCAGTCTCTGTAACTGGGCAATTCTTCTCCTTCGGGAAGATCCTATCAGCTCCCACTGTGTGTCTGAACTTATCTTTAATCACTGTTTAAGCTCTGCCTTGGGCTACAAATCAAGCCAGATTTCCTGAAGCGATTTACAAAATAAGGAAACTGATCAGAAGAGTTAAAGAAGTTCATGAGCATATGAGGCCACTAGAGAAAGTAACTGGCTGATCTACACTGCAAATTTCACTGTGTTTACTGAGGTATTCTAGAGATGATGTTGAGGTGACAAGGACATCTGACAAGGGCTTTGTGTATGTCTTCTTTCTAGCTATCAATCAAAAACAGGTTCTGGTGGCTTTGAGAATCTAGCACTATCATCAGCAGAATGAGGCAAAGATAGGAAGAAAATGACTACAGAGTCTAAACATTGTCCTTTGTACAATTTCCAGGAGCACTTTTGAAGAAAATCACTGAAAAGTATCCAATATCTTTCTAGATTACAATATTTCGATATATAAACCACCCTTATAGCTTTATTTCAACACTTCATGAAGCTCAAGAGTTTTGCATAATTATTCTTTGTATGCCAAATGACTTGTAAAGAGCAAAATTTGAAAAGGACACAGTATTAGATAAAGAAAATTAAATAAGATCACATACCAGTCAAAAGCTTTTTATTACTGGGCTAACATTTGGCTTGTGAAAAGAAAAGCGTTATAAGTTTTTATTTGTTCAAATAAATCCACTTGACATTCTTATAAATGTTTAGGAAAGCAGTCTGCTTTCCCCTTAGAGTGATCATTTCCTTACCATCCTGTCTACCTCCATTCATGCAACTCTTCATGAGCGATTCATCTCACCTATGAACTCTGATACCTGCAAATAAGTCCACTACAAACTTAAGTTGTTTACTAAATCTTCCTGGTTTATCTGAATTTCACCAAAACAAAATGAAAGAGATTTTGCTCCTTTTTCTCTGATCTTTTTGCTTCAGTAACGAAGCAAATGGAGTAATTTCGCTTTATGGCGCTATTTGGAAGTTTCGTTGAGGATCTGCTGGATTCCTGTGAAAAAGCTACCTGTTCACCTTCTGGGGCCTCACATTAATTTCACAGACATGGAGCTTGGAGGACCTAGCGCGGCACGAGAGGGCAGAGGCGGGAAGCAACGTGCGAGATAGCAATCATCAGGTCGATTAAAGTGGTTCCAAGTCGTCCAGCCCGGCACTTAGGATTCACATTCATCCCGGGGGTTAGCGCTCACGAGGCGACAAGTTGATGGGGCAGAAGGTAGGGAGGAAAACGATCCTGGAAGCCGAGTGTTGGTTTTACACCCGCTGGGTATCTGTTACAAGTGAATTTCCTCTGGCGCCAGCAGGTATTTGGGGCAGGCAACCAGAGAGATCCCAGAGGGAAAGGATGGAAGTGCAGGGAAATAGGGTTGTAAGTTTGGGGATCAAAGCTGTTAAAGATCCCGGAGGAAATGTGGCTTTGATTGGTCCTCACACTTCAAGTGGGATGAGGAAGACATTTCAGACTTCTGAGGTTTGGCACAACAGAGCAAGGGGATGGAAAGTAGAGAGTAAACAAGATCCCAGGGGGGGAGAGCCTGAAACCGCGCCAGGAGGTAAAAATCCACAGTGCACCCCTGCTTCTGGTTCGAGGGAACCCCAGCGGGAAGGCGACGACCCCGCTGCCCGGCTGAGGCAGCTCTGTGACTCCCCGAGACCCCTCACCTCCTGGAGGGAGGCCGAGGCTCCCGCGTGCGCCCGGGTGCAGGTGCGCGCCAAGGCCGCGGGCGTCTCCTCCGGAGGTCTGGCAGGCCCCGCCATTAGAGCGCGGCTGCCCGCCGAAGTGCTCAGTAAAAGTGACTGCAATTTATTTGGATTAGTCACTATAAAGGTCTGGGCAGACAGCTATTTATCCCGCGCGGGCCCTTGACAAATTGGCCGGGCAGCGCAAGGGAAGACATTCTCCCTGACCTCGGGCGGAGCTGGGGCCTAAGCGGGATCCTCCCACCCGCTGGGAATCCGCAGGCCTCGCACCCCCCGGCGAGAGGCGCAACTGCCTGCTCCCAAAAGCCGCGGCTCCAGCAGCCGACGCGCCTGGGCTGAGGGTGTACGTGGTCGGAGGAGAAGGTCACTCGCGCATCACCTTCTTGCCAGGCTCCAGGAAGGGCAGAGACGCTGCCCTCCGCCCGGTTGCTTGGCAGCTCTCTCTCTCCTCCCCCCACCTCTCTCTCCCT
>PVHY01016185.1:23045-34462 GCA_004024945.1 Uropsilus gracilis | reverse complement strand
AGAGGGGGCTGCTGAAAGCCACCGGGAGGCCCATGTGTGGCCATTCGCCTGGCCCTGGGGCCCTGGGTCCTCTGAGGAGCAGCCAGGACCCGCCAAGCTGGGGCTCCAGGTTACAACCTGCCTCAGCCACATCCCTCAGGCTTCCGGGAATAGCAGCTCATCGGGCTGTGAGGCAATGAAGTGGGAGTGAGACACGGGCATGATAACCATGGCTCGTGCTTATAAAGTTGGTGTAGGGGGTATGCAGGTGTGGACGCCTTAGTCCTCACAACTGCTCTGAGGCTGACAGTGCTTTTATCACATTTCACAGACCTGAGGCACAGAAGGTTGAGTCATGTACCCAAGCCCACGCTGCATACGAGGAAGGGCTGGGGCTCCGGGGGCTCTTGGACTGTGCTCAGTGGAAGCTGGCTGGTGTGCTGAGAAATAAGCTGTCCTGAGGTGCAGGCAGGCTTTGTACAGGGGCACCGAGGAGGGCTGGAGGAAGCTGGAGAAGGAAGACTTGTGCCTGGGCCGGGGTGGGTCAGGGTGGGATAGAAATAGTTGGCCTCCTGAGCAGAGAAAATGTCCAGACGTGGCCAACATGGTGGGTGATGGTGGAAAAGCAGGGAAGTCACCGTGCCCACAGAGCAGGGCATGGTGGGAGGTGCTGACTGCATTGCTCAGGAGGTAGGGTATGTTGTAGAGAGCAATCAGGAAGGGAGCCAGGAGGACTTGGGTCTGTGTGGGCGGGGTCTCTTCTGCCAGGTGGCTTATGACTTCTGCTCTTTCTGTCCTGTTTATGTTCTTCCCTCCTGGTTGTGACTTTATCTGTACAAGTGACCTTGGGAGTTAGATGGGGCCTACCCAGTCCCCATGGAGCCTGAAAGGTGATAGGAGCCCCTGGCTGGCCCCAGTCGAGGTCTTGGGTTAAAGGATGAATCCATACCCTAAGGCAATACCTTTAGTCTCCCCATACCAGTATTTGCAAGGTCTAGGGCTTGCACAGTTAAATGTTTGGGAGTCCGGAGACTCAGACCTGGGTTGCTATGTACAGTTGTACAGGTTGCTCACTGCACAAAAGTTCTCTGGTAAAGGTGGTACTTGGAGGTGGAAATCCAGTTCTTGTTTCTCTGACCAGACCAAATGTCCAAGGAGACTCACCTGCCCAATGCAACTAATTCTCACCAAGGATCCAAGTGAGCCCTGCTCAGCTCTTTTTCCAATCATTATGTGACCTTGAGCAAGGTTATGTCTTCCTGGTCTGGTTTCCCATTTGAAAATGTGTACAGCATAAAGCAAGACTCAAACCTGAAAGTGAATTAGAATCACCAGGGACCTTTCAAAAGTACTGATGCCCGGAGCCCATCACAGACCAAGACCAGGCTGCAAGGGTGGGTGGTTGTGGGCATCAGTGTTTTTTAAAGGTCCTGGGTGATTCTGATATGCAGCCAAGATTGAGACCTGCTATCGGAGGCTTGAAAGGTGGAGCCAGAAAGTCCTCAATGTGCATCCAAGTCCCAAGCTTAGTAGCTGTGCTCAAGTGAGACTGTTCCTCACAGCTTCCTCATGAAGTGAGAATGCCGGCCAAGGTATAGCTCAACACCCTGGGTGGCCCACAGGCGCTCCTGATTCCTGGACCAATGGCTATTTTTTTTTTTTTTTTTTTGAGACTAGGTCTCATTATTTTGCCCAGGGTAGTCCTGATCTAGTGGACTCAAGCGATCCCCAGCCTCAGCTTCCCAGGTAGCTGGGATTACAGGTGCCCGCCAACCGTTTCCAGTTGCTTTTTCAAGACCAGGTCTCACTATGTTGCCTGGGGTAGTCTCGAACCCCCGAACTCAAGCGATCCCTGGCCTTTTGTCTCCCAGTGCTTGGATTACAGGCTCTCACCACCACACCCGGCCAATGGCTACTTTTTTTGCTCCTGGCAAAATGATATTGACTAGAAACAAAGGGCCCCTCAGGCCACAGCTTTGGGGCAGCTTTCCTTGGTTCATGAGGCCCATGCTAGGATAAGGCTTCCATCTTGGCTACACTCCTGACGTTGTTGAGGTTGGTGTGATTATTATTTTCATTCAATATTTAACTAAACTCATTAAAAACTTTAAACTCACATCTGAACCAATACCAAACTCTTGCAGTTCAAAACTGAAAAGTACCTGGAGGTGTGCTTGCGTGGGGAAGAGACCCAGACCAGGGTCTATGTACAGTTGAACAGGTTGCTCACTGCACAAAAATTTCCTGCTTCCCTCCTCTTTCCTGTCTGCCTCCTACCCTCATCACCATCACAAAATGCTTCCCAGCCACCTTCCTGGGCTTTTCCACACAGATTAAGCAGCAGATAGGATCACCCCTTATCACACCCCATCTCCCAAACTGCTTTTATGCCCCCCCCTTTTTTTTTACCATTTAATAGCAGAATCTGGAGATTTTTCCAGAGCAGTGAGAGCCAGTTTTGAGGAAGGAAGGCTATACATACCCCACCTTTCATGAGTGAGAAGGCTGAGACTTGGAACTGAGTCAGTGGCCTTTGAGCTTTCTCCTGCAGCTCCAGGGTTGGGGGTGTTCCCTACCCTGGCATGGCTTCCCGGGAGCCTGGCCCCGTGAGTTTGGGAATCTGGCTACATCTCTCCAGTGCAGGCCTGGCAGGGGCTGCTGTGGGAGCGGCTGTCAGGGCCCCCACTATCTCTGGGCCCCAAAGTCACATGAGGGCTGAAATGTGGGGTGAAAAATTGCCCAAAGTCATTCAGACAGTGACCCAGTGAGAGGGTGACCCTGGAATGAACAGCGAGGACCTGGTGGCTATGTTCTCCAGCAGAGTACAGCCTGCCAGGGGCTCGCTGCCAGCTTTGGGCTATGTGGGTGGCAGGGGAGGGTGGGGGGAGCAGGACAAGCAGGGAGGGCAGGGAAGCATGTCGGGTGTGACAGGCCCAAGGGAAAGGAGACCCAAGGGAAACCCGACTCGGGGAGGTGAAGGGGGATTTGGAATTCAAGGCAGAGGGGAGAACGACATTTTTGACTTGTTTCTGCTCAGGTAGCTTCTGTATTCTCCACCTGCCTCTGATTCCTGACTCATTTATTTTGTGCAAGCCACTTTCCCAGCTCTGTGCCTCAATTTCCCTGACTGCAGAATGAAGGTGATCAGGTAGCTAGAATGAGATTTGGGTAGCCCTGGAGCACCCTTAAGAGATCATGATCATCCCCTCCACCTTGTTGAGTAAAACCTATAACCTGCTTTGTTCAAAACGGCGCTCTCCAGTTGGTCCAAGGGCTGTGGGTACTGTTAAGCTGTTTAACAAAATGGCGCCCTCCTGTCAGGGACCCGGGCCTTCCTGGGCTGGGGGCTGAGCGTCTAGGTCTCTCTGCTGCTCTGGTGCTGGACTTCTTGCCCAGGTTCTGGGTCTCTCTTGCCACATCATCCTTCTCCCTCCAGAAGAGTGGAGTCAGGCTTGTACCAGTGGGCCCGGGGGGAAGCCCCAACCCTAGGCTATGTCCCCCTCCGGATGCTCTGGGGTCCCACATGGGGGGCCACCTCTGCGTCCTCAAGGAAGCTCGCTGCCCCCCAGGCACCCAACACCCTCGAGGGCAACCCACAGAGTTAATCTTAGTGCTGGTCATGATGAGATTGCAGGTGGACAGTGGGAGGTGGTCTCCATGGAGACGGCAGACCCACCCAGAACCTAAGCAAGGAATTAGCCAGGACTCAGCGGGGGTTCCTGGAGCTGAGCCCCAAAGGAAGGGGAGACACAGTGCAGTCTGGCTTCCTGGATCCTGCTCCAGTCCTGTTATGGTCTTTCTGGAGGGCTTATGACAATACACCCCTTGTGCAGTCCCACTGGGTAGCACCGAGGTCATGGGGAGAACCCCATCAATTTTATGAGCCCCAGTTCCTCATCTTCTAATTGAGGTTACAACCTTAACCTAGGGGCTTTTCTAGAAGGGTGCAAGTTGCAGCGCTGGTCAAGTCTGAACTGGGAGCTCTGCTCACCCCACTTGGACTGTAAACCTAATTCTCTTCTGAGCCTCAGTGCCCTCATGTAAGCAATGGGTGCCCGACTATGGGCATTCATGCTCCGTGACTGCGAGACTCCATCCAATGGCACCCACTTGCCCCGCCAGCCACCTGCAGAGCCCTGGCCTCTGCCTTGTCTCTGGCCTTTGCACATGCCAGGTCTTCTGCCCAGAGCAAATGTCACCTCCTCAGTCTTCACCTCCTCACCCTCTGAGTGTCGTCTTGGTGTCTTCCTCTGGGCAGTCCTGCTGGCTCGGGATCCTCCCTTACGCCCCCACCACCCCGATGATAATTTATGTCATCACAGTTTAATCTGAGGATGGTGACTAGTTACTAGTCTGCCTCCTCCATAATACTGTGTTCTGTTTACCTATTTATGCACAAAATCTTGCCAGGGTGTAATATAATAGGTTGGGTCAGCAAACGTGTCAAGGGAGGAAGAAATCCATCCAAGTATCCAACATGTATCCAGCACCCTCCACATGCCCGTGGTGGGTACTGGAGATGCAGTCACAAAAACTAGGCTCCTTCCCACCCCCAGGGTTAGAGTTGGGCCGAAACAAATACGAGATGCCTGATCACATTTGAATTCTGGGTAAACAAACACTTTAAAAAAAAAGTATTTAAGTATGTACCAAACAACACATGGATCTACTTAAAATTTGTTGTTATTACTTCAAATTCAAGTGTATTCGGGCATTCTGTATTGTATCTGGCAACCCTTCCCCCATGGAGCTTCCATTTTGGTGGGGAGGCGTGGTGTGGGGGACAAGGAGCAAGTCGATAAAGAAGAGAATTTCAAATAGTGGTTAAGTACAGTGAAGACACTGCAACAGCCAAGGTGGTAGCACTAAGGGTGGCAGGGGGCATCTCTGGATAGGGTAACCTGGGAGCTAGTGGCCTTTCCTTGCCTTGGACAGTTGAATGAGGACCTTGCAGGAGTCTTTTGAAGTTCTTAAAGGTACAGCAAGGCTGTCATACTTGAAAGAAGGACTTCCTTTGGGTAGAGGGCACAGCCAAAGGAGGCAGGGGGCTACCGAGACTCACTTGACAGACTCCAGTTTTGCAATTTGGATCCCGGCCTTCACAAACCTTCCAGAATCCGCTGCCCCACCCCTCGGCCAACCAATGTTCTCTATGGGGCTGGGAGCCAGGGGAAGGGCCAAAGGAGATGTGCAGAGAAGCGTGGCCACCAGGGCGGGAGCTGGGAGTCCTGATACTTCCACCCCCCAGCCCCACCCCCCAGCCCTGATACGCCGTTGCCCTAAGGCACAAGGCTCAACTAGCATAGGACAGAGCCAGGGGACGTCTGGGAGGAGGCATCTCCAGAAAAGCAACTGCACCCCGATTTGCGCGTCCGGGGCTCCACCTAGTGGCCAACGCGGGAGCTAGCATCATCTACTTTGATCAGCTAAGGGTTTCACCAATCAGAAAAGGTTGTATTACAGTTCTACCAACCACAGACCCTGGTGGACCGTGTCTCGCCACCCCCCTCGGCACCGCCACCAATCACAACTCGCTGGGCTTATTTATGAGGCAAACTTTCATCCAATCACACACCAATACTTGGTCACTCCACCAATCAGAATGCAAGCTTTTAAAACCTCCCCAAGGTTTGTACTGCTGCTGTTCCATCACCTTCGATAGATGTTCCAGGTACTGACTTCAAGATCACCCCTCGCCCCTGGGAGATGTGAAGGGGCCAACCTGGAGCGCACGGTTGTTGTTGGCTGGTTGTAGGAGTGATGGAGCCAAGGCCATGTCTGGTTGTAGGGGAGGTGTAGATTACACTTTGAGATACTGTTGGGGGTGGCAAGTACTGGAATTCCTGATGAGCTGGGAGAGATGGAAGGAAGGACACAAAGATAGTGACTGTCAGGATTTTGACTTGAATAACTGAGATGGTGTTGGGGTGATGGACTATGACAATTGACATAGTTGTTTTGAAAACAAGAAGGGGAAATAAATGTCCTTCGCAAAACTAGTAGTGAACTCCGTCCGATGTAGTGTTCACTTTTGGTCTAATTCCAAAGGTCTTACTTTCTACCACTGTCCCAGACCCATATTAATTTTTATAATAGAGGGGAAGTAAGGGGAGAATTAATAATATTACTAGATGACATATTGCTCTATGATATTAACTTCTAAGATATATAAATGCTCCTGAATGCAAACATGGGCTTCCACATAGAGTCAGCACAAAGCCTGGGACTTCCCAGAGAACCTTGCCTGTCCTCTGGGCCACTGTATTAAGCCACTGAGATTGTGGGTTCTTTCTTTTGTCATTGCAGCACAACTCCACTTAATCTGAATGTTGTCTTTTCAAAGCTTCACTGATTTTCCTATGGCTTTGTCGTATCTGAAGATTCCCTCTTGTTACTTAACACTTACATCAACTCACTTGTTTTGACTTAGCTTTATTTTAGAAGGAAAAATTATAATGATTAGATGAAACACGAATTCCATAAGGTGAAACAATGAGGACGTAAACAGAATGAAATGATTCATTATATCACATACGGACTTAATGTTGCCTCTTTGAAGGCTTTGGACTCTTGGTCTGTTCTCTCTTTGTGGAACAAAAAAAAAAAAAAAAGGAGACCTGTAAATGTGTGTCAATCACTTGGACCCCAAAAAGCAGGCTGAGATTGTTCAGTATTAGGGGGTAGCCCAGTATAAAAGATAACAGTACAAATTCTGGAACCTGGCTCACTGGGCTTGAACTCTGGGTCTTTTGTGGGCTAGCTGAGTGATGTCAGGTGAGTTGCTTAACTGCTCTGTGACTGTTTTTGCATTTGCAAAATAGGATGCTAATGATGTGTATGGCATTGTGTTGCTACAGGGTGGCTATGACAGTGTATAGAAAGGACTTCGAATGGTGCCTGGCACCTAGTGAGTATTAGATAGGTGGTGGATATAAAATGATGGCAGGATGATTGAGATTCAGATGGGTTTTGAGAATTGTGTGAACATGAAGAGGAGGAACAAAAACTTTCAATATTGGTTAAAAAAAATCAATCAGCTGGACAGCTTAGATAGAGAGAGCAGCAGGTGGCATGACAATGTATTAGAGGTTTTGTTTGGTGGCAGCTGCCCTGAACCTCTAACCTGGCCTCCTGTGCCATCAGTAAAGCCTCAGGACAAAGGAGCTCGAAGCCGCTGCATTCTTCCTTAGAGGTCATAAGGTGACACCCCAAGCAAAGGAAACACGAGCAAAATAGACAAGT
The DNA here is from genome assembly GCA_004024945.1 of Uropsilus gracilis. NCBI lineage: Eukaryota > Metazoa > Chordata > Mammalia > Eulipotyphla > Talpidae > Uropsilus > Uropsilus gracilis. The sequence goes on along the minus strand of PVHY01016185.1, from coordinate 27,241 downwards.
GGGGAGGGGAATGAAGCTAAAAAAAGTCTGCACAGTGAAGGAAACCATTAACAAAAGGAAAAGGCAGCTTATGGAAAATATGTGCAAATCATGTCTCTGATAAGGAGCAGTTGTCCAAAATACACAAAGAACTGTAAGGTATAACCGGATGAGAAAACCATGTCCGTTGAAGAATCACAAAAGACCCAGGGGCATTCTGGGCTGGTGCTGGAATGTCCATGGAATCATTTACTTAATGTTTTGACCTGGTGAACATATAAGCTCTTCAGGATTTGTTTGCTTCATCTGCAAAATAGGAAGAAGTCATAGGATCTTTTCATAGATTGTTTGGTGGAGTAAATGTGATAAGCCTTTGAAACCTGGTGTGTGGTTGTATTGTTTTACTGAGTGGAAAGTACTTTCCTTTGGAAAAGAGTGCTTACTTATTCTTCTAGCCCCCAGACAAGCCAAGATGGGCAAGAGAAGCCCACGGGGAAGTGTTGGTGGGCAGCCTAAAGGTGATTTTTTTTATTGGATGCAAAGGTTTCATCAGGGGAAAATCTGCTTTATTTAGTGAAAGCATGTGTCACTGAAGTCTCAAGTCCAAACTAAAGGTCAGAGAGGATGGCGAAAGGATTCCAGCAGTGGTCAGAGGTTGAATCAAAGTAGCCTCACCAGGTGTGAAAGTCTTACATCAAATATGATAAAAGCCAAGTTCATGCCCACATGCAATAGAATGAAGATGGAAGCTCAGTTTACACCATAAACAAGAATCAACAGCACAAAACCAGCACCACGTGACAGACACCAGAAAGGATCCTGGAGAAGTGCACCACGTATTTGCCCTTCAACAAGTTCCTGATGTGCTCGGCCTGACTATCTGCCATGGTTACTCCTGGAAATCCGAGCAGCCTCATCTGTTGCTATTCAGGAGTGCAAGTTCACACCCGGGAATAAAGGACATAGTTCCAGAAAAAGAAAAGACTGGTAGGCCAAACATGGACCAACAGTTTGCAGCTAGGGGAATAAGAGGTACAGTACAACCATACAAACATGGCCAATATTGTATGAAAATGACAAAATAAAAAAAAGAATCAATCCAACATAGATTAAAGAGTTAAACAGAAGAGATAACATTTATATGAAAACACGGGGGAAATACCCACAACACTGGATTTGTAATGGTTTCTTGGCAGTGACATCAAAACCACAGGCAACAATAAAAAACAGACAAAATATACGACATTGAAATGTAAAACTTTTGTGCACCATCAACAGTGAAAAAGCAAGAATGGAAGAAAATAATTGCCAAATGTTGGTTGACTGACAAAGGATCAGTAGCCGGAATAGCTGAAGAGCTCCAGCAATACAACAAAATTAATAACCCAGTTTTAAAAGGAACAGATTTTTCTCTCAACAAGATCCACAAATGTGGGAGGACATGAAAAGATGTTGAATGTCATCATCAGGAAATGCAGCCCACGTGAACTATAGGGGCACTCATGCTTTTTGAGGTGCTAGTGAGTATTAGACAGGTGCTAGGTATAAAGTGGTAGCAGGATCACTGATGTGGGCATGCTGGAGGCGACTCCCACAGTGTCCAGGGCACTGTCTTGTGTTAAGGGGCCTGAGAAAATGTTCTCTGATAGTGAAACTGGTACCACCTTCTTTACTCCAGCATCTTACAATCATCTGACAGCAGAATCCTTGTGTCCTTGGGGACAGCTCACCTTGAGATGGTCAAGGTCATTTTCAATGATCACAGCCTATGGTTCTAGTTCTGGTTTTGCCACTAACTGGTCCCCTGACTTTGGCTAAGTCACTTTTCCTCTTGGGGCTCCGTTATTAAGACATTCAATATGAGTGTGACGTTTCAGCTTTCAGATCTCTTTCATATTTCCAGTTCTAAACCCTCCCGTTAAAGCCATTTCATTCTCTCGGTTAACTTTTTGTTATTTAACTCAAGCAGGTTCATGATAGGAGAATTTTTAAAATGCACAGAAGCAAAATAAAAAAGAATTCTTTTTATTTCACATGCTGCTTTGAACCGTTTTTCCAAAGGGATAAGATTGGTTAGCATTTGTGAAGTTGCATGCAAAGAGCTTGTGCTGGGAGAGGTCTGTCCTTATACTCATTTTACAGATGAAGAGACTGAGGTTCCCAGAGGTCAATCAGCTCCTCTCAGACTCTAACCTGACTCTTCCTGACTCTGCGGCATTGATTCCCATCACCACTATATAAAGCCTCCCAATATGGAGTGGCCCTTGATCCCTGCCAAGATTCCTTTTCTTCCAAGCACCCTGAATCCCTCAGAATATATTCTCCCTACGTCCTTCTCCCCCGGGGATGCTGCGGGCATTATCTCCTCCAAAAACAAAGTTAGCTCAGCTCCTTCACTGCAGAAAGTCCTGTTTCCTCCCCCAAGTCCATCTTATCTCTAGAAAAACTATGACTTGTCCTGGAGAAAGGGAAAAAATAAGCCTCTCTCTACCCCTACTCCTCCCCCTGCCCCACATCACTGGATTTGGGGTAAAATTGACTGACTGAGATAGAAGAATGGAGGTGCAATGAAGTTTCAAATTAACCATTGTTGTGTGTGAATGTCTGATAAAGAAAACAATGGCTGCCAGATGGGGGCTGGGAGGTGAGATTTCCCCAGTGGAGAATTCTGAAAGATAGGCCTTGTGTTCTGGAGCCTGGGCCCTCCTACTAGACAGGCAGGCAATGAGACTGGAGACATTAGCAATAATTGTGGGGTGGGGAGAAGACTCAGCCTGGAACACAAGCCCAAGAGGTTTGGTATAGGTGGTCTATTCAGAACGGGGCACAGGGGCAGCATGAGTTAGTGGTGACTAAGACCAGGGCTAAGGCATAGCACCATCCAACAGAAATAAAACGCGAGCCACTTTCGTAACTTTAAACGTTCCAGTAGCCAATTTTAAAAGATAGTCAATCTAGGAACTAAGAGATTGCTCTTGCTAATAATAAGCTTTTCCTTGGTTTTAGCAATCAGGGATCCCAAACTCAAGTGCCCTCAATGCCCATGTAGAAGAAGTAGATGGAACAGATAGGGTATAGGTTAATTCCCCACTTTCCTACAAGAAAAACATCCAGCAAACGAAATGGTGTCTGTTTGTTAACATAGCATAAGCATAGGGACACTCAGGAATGGTGGGGACTGTGGCAAATTAGAGAAAGCACACCCAGTTTAAATTAGTTCCAGTGGGCTTTTACCTCTTGAGTATGGAGAATCAGTGTTGTTACAGTTCCAATTTTTGGAAAGAAGCCGCCGGAGGTTGGGAGTTTTAAAGATTCACAGTCAATTCAAATGTTGTTGACAGAAGTTGAAGGGCTGGATCTCATTGTGTGATCTCCTTTAAACCCTTTGCTGTGTTTTACAGAAGTGGAAACTGAGGTTCAGGGTGGTTAAATATTCTCCCAACTCCCAGCAAAGACAAAGAACTTCCTGTCCAAGCTCCCGGCCCAGGCCATTTCTGCTACTTGTATTAACAGCCAACATTGATCTTTTGCTATTTTTCTTGAGAATCAAGCAGGTGCCAGGTACTAGGTTGAACATATTGTGATGACATCTTAAGGAGGTGCTGTTTGTGGTGCCATTTAGAGAGGGGAAGCCAAGGCTGACACAGGTGGAATGAATTGCCCAGGGTCACACTATGGAGCTTGAACCTGAGTCCGTGTTGAATTATCAAAATCCAGATGCTTCCTCTGGCTACACTCCTTCCCACCTCCTGATGTTAAAGAACCGCAGATACTGGAGTCTGGGTTTCCACCCTGGGGCTTCCCTGAAGAGCCAAGGGCTGCAGGATGAATAGCATTGTCACCTCCACACTCCCTAAACCCAATAAGCATCTCTGTTGTTTCATCCTGTGTAGTGGCCACGAGGGAGATTTTAAAGAAAGAACTCTTTCTTTTTGTTGTTAAGTTTGATCTGCTCATGGTTCCTTGATTGACAGGTGAGCAAACTGAGGCCCAGAGGTGGTAAGAGCCTCTGCAAGTGAGGACCAGAGCCCAGGGCAAAATCCCCCTCTCCTTGCTCTAGGTGCTGAGCCTGGGAGCGCCCCCTAGAGGCCAGGCGCTGACTGTGACCTGTGCCAGGGCCTTGTTCCACCTCCCAGGGCTCCGTCCAGGCCAGACCAGTGGCTCCCAGTGTCTCGCCACCTCCTCCACCCTTCCTCACACCTATTTGGATAACTTCT
>PVHY01016185.1:0-22945 GCA_004024945.1 Uropsilus gracilis | reverse complement strand
GGAATGAACTGAAAGGAGGAAGACAGGAGAGGTCACCACAGGGGCAGGCCAGAGTCAGGGAAAAGAACTCAGAGGTTTTTAATTCACTATGGCACCAAGCTATGGGAAGGTGCTCAGGTGGAGCTTTTAAACTGATCTTGAGAAGCCGGGCGCGGTGCCTCGAGCTTGTAAGCTTCAGCCTCTGAAGTGGCTGGGGCTAGGGATCGCGGTTCGAGTCCCACCTGGGGCAACACAGAGAGACCTAGTATCAAAAAATAGCCAGGCGTGGTGGCACGTGCCTGTAACCCCAGCTACCTGGGAGGTTGAGGCTGGGGATTGCTTGAGTTCGCGGGATCAGTAATACCTTGGGCAACATAGCAAGACCTAGTCTCAAAAACAACAGCAACAACAACAACAACAAACACTGATCTTGAGCTTCTCTAACTTAACTCTGCTTTTCCCCTCCCTGGTTTTCTGTCCTAGGACTCTTTTTTCAGGGACAGTGATTGAGTTTGAAATAGTATTTAATTAATCCCTTTTCCTTTTTAATTAAAAAAAACTTCATTAGAACCATAAAGATACAATTGCATAGTTGAAAACAAACAAACAAACCCCAAATACAAAGCTTATAATCAGTACTAGTTTCCTACTCACTCTTTTCCTGGTTTCCTGATTCCCATCACCCAGAGGCAACCTTGCAACTGTTCTAGCTGGGTTTGTCTCTCCTCCCCTTCCCCCACATCCCCATGTTTTTCTTTATATTTCTAAATATCATGGTCACGTTGGGCTGCTTGATTTTTCAGCCCTAGATATAATGTGCTAATCTCCCGATTTGGAGAGATGTTAATATGCATGGTATTTGCATAACTTCATTATTATTAATATCGTTATTCACAGCTGTCTTCTGCACATGAACCCAGCCCTCCTGTGCATGTTATCTCAGTTCATCTTCACGGGACACAGTAAGATAGGCATTGTCAACATAACAATAACACTGATGCTTTATATCTGATGAAACTGGTTGTGGTTCACCGACCCTCCTGTATAGCTTTCCTGAGACAAAGCAGAACACGGATATCACCCCCTTTTCAAAGGAGGACTGAGGACTCAGGGTAAAAAAAAAAAATCTATCACAGTGGGCTGCAGTGGTTAAAATAAACCCCATCTTTTAGTCAGGATGGAAGGAGCCAGGGTTCTTGTGTGAAAGAAAGAAATTCTTCCATCTTAGGTTTTGGTAATCAAATCAAATTACCTTTGGAGATTGTTTGTTACATCAGCTGGGTTTGGATCCTTGCTCTGCTTCTTGCAGGCTCTGTGTTTTCAGGTAAGTTACTTAACCTCTCTGGGCATTTGTTAGCTCAGAAATAGGTCTGATGACAGTCCCCACCTCAATAGATGTGAGATTAAAACAGGTGATCTTGATGAAGTGTTCAGGAAGTAACAGGTTAGTGGTAAGCCAGGGCTAAGATATGAATGAATCAGAATGAACCAGATCTGGACCTTCTGATCCCAGGTTGAATGTCTGGCCCCCAGAATGTAGACATCTCTATTCCTTTTTATGATTTTTACCATATCTGCCTATGACCTATCCCTATTTACCTCCAAATATTTACTTGATTTTTTTCTTCCTTTAAAGACATATTTTAATTTCAAAGAGACTATTTTTTACTAGTGCCTCATTAGTTATAAATCTTTTTAACACAATAAAATAAATTCGGTCATATTTAGAAGTGTGTGCACAGCTTAAAATCGTTCCTCACACCCTGCGGGTATCCTGAAGGAAAAGTGTGCTATTTTCAGGTCCTCGGGGAACATTCTGTCCAGTGGTTCTTAAGTTCTTTAACCACGACCCTCAGTAAGACACACATTTTACATCACCTACTGTCTATACAGTGGCCATGAAGGGCGGTAGTCAAAATAGACGGTGGGTCCCAACTGCTGTTGGAAACTCAGCTTTGCCTCTAGACACCCAGGTCATTCTCACTCAGTGACTCATCCTCCCTGTGCCTCCATTTCTGCATCTGTAAAATGGGAATGATGGTAATAGCCCCTGTGTCAAGGGGGGGGGGGAATCTTGTGAGGAGGGGGAGTTCACCTCTACTAAGCGCTCATAGCACTCATCCAAAATATATGTAAGAAATGAAACACACCTACAAAAGATGCTGTGGGGCCTATTTGTCCTCATTTAGAAATTTTTTAGAGCCAACTGCAGTGCATGCAGCTTTAATCCCACCCTAGGACAGGAGGCTGAGACTGGGAATCACTTGAGTCTGCGGGTTTGAGACCCACCCAGGGCAACATAGCAAGACCTAGTCTCAAAAAATAGCTGGGCGTGATGGCTCATGCCTGTAATCCCAGCTACCTGGAAGGCTGAGGCTGGGGATCACTTGAGTCCGGGATACCCTGGGCAACAAGAGTCTGCGATTCCCCAGGCAACATAGTGAGACCTAGCCTCAAAATACAAAATTTTTTTTAAAAGTGTGATGTATGATGTGAAATTTCATCAGTGTGATGTATGATTCATGTTCTTGTCTGTATGAATATACACTTCAGTGAAAATATATTTAAATCAGACATGTTTGTCCAGAGAAGGCTAGAAACTCAAGCAGGAGAAACCAGTTGGTAGATGTGAGCAGCAAGTGTGCTGAGATGACTTTGTCCAGCATAGTGAAGCAAAGTGAACAGACTCAGAGTCCCAAGGAGCCTGGTCATGCTGTTCTACCTGGAACATGATATCTGCTATGAAGACTGTTAAATTTGTATTTTAGAAGTAATATATTTGCTTTAAACCAAAAAAGGTTTAAAAAAAATATGTTCAATATATTAAAGCAAGACTCAGCAAAGTATAACCTCTAAACCCAATCTGTTTCATGGCCTGTTTTTGTAAATAAAGTTTTGTTGGGACAGTCACATGCCTCACCCACTTCTTGTGTATAGCTGCTTTCACACAGCAGAGCTGAGCTGAGCCAAAGATGCCATCTGGCCAGGTGTGGTGGTGTGCACCTTTAATCCCAGCCTTGAGAGGCTGAGGCTAGAAATTGCTTGTGACTGCAGGTTCGAGACTACCCCAGGCAACATAACAAGGCCTATTTTCAAAAAATAGCTGGGCATGGTGGTGTGCACCTATAATCCCTTGGAAATCTAAAGTTAGGGATCACTTGAGTCCATGGGTTTGGGATTACCCTGGGCAGCATAGTGAGACCTAGTATCTTAAAAAAAAAAAAAAAAAGATGCCATCATCTAACCTACAAAATTGAAAGTATTTCCTCTCTAGGCTCTTATAGAAAAGATTTGCCAACTTATGAGTTTAAGTTACAACTCAAAAACCTTACATCTAAGTGAAAGTGTCTTCTATTTCTATCTTATTTTATACAATTTACTTATTTACTTCTAAGTCTAACAAATGTTGATGATTACATTTTCCCTTTAAAATTTTCAAAGCTACTGAAAGGTGAAAGGATCAGTGGTTCCTTTCCTAGAATCACCAACTGGTGGCATTCTGTCACATTTGCTCTGTTGCTTGCCATGTATCTCTTCGTGCTTTATTAAAGTATTTGATGTAAAAATTATATACTCACTCCACATGCCAGCTAGTTCCATCAGTAGAACATGAGACTGAAACATTTGACCATGTTTATGTATCATGTAGGGTACATAGCTTAGTGGTCAGCCATGCACCAAAAAATTCATACCACACCCCCCCCCCCTTCCATAGGTCAGAGTGGCTCCTGGCAAGCAGTTGCTCTGCCAGGGTCCACATATCCCAGACTCCTCTGCAGTTGGCCAAAGTCATATGACTAGTTCATACCAATGGGGTGTGAATAGAAGTGATAAAAATCACTCTGGGCCGGGACCATGCTGGGGTCCCTGGATGACTGTGTAATGGAGGTAAATACATATATAACTTACAGTTTTGACTTTCTTGTTCCATCAACCAGTTCTATCACCCCATAGAGTGTGACCCACTTATGGGTAGAACTGCCCTTGTAACACACTGGTCTGGTTCTCTGGTTCTCCAAACTTTTTGAACCATGAGTTCTTTCATTAAATGTTCCATTCATTGAATGGATCAGAAAGTTGTGGTCTGTGTTCACAATGTAACGTTATTCAGCTATCAAAAGGGACAAACTTGATACATTTGTGGCAACATGGATGGACCTAGAAGGAATCATGCTGGTGGAGATAGATCAGAAAGAAAAAGAGAAATAGCAGATGGTCTCATTTATAGGAGGGATATAAGGGAAAATAAATGTTTCATTCAAATGCCGAATGGAGCTTCTCTGGTTAGACCAGAGGTTGTGGGGTGGAGACATCTGAGAGTCCTGCCATACACTGACCTTCCTAGAGTGGATTTAACAAGAACCCAATGTCTTTCCTGACTCCTGGAGCTCCAGTGATGAGTGTGTGATGACTGCTGAGTGAGGCATGTTTGCATGAGGTCACCAACAGCATCCCAGGCCCAGAGGTACCCCCCAGGCCAGTGGTCGGAGGCCAGTGACTCTGCCCTCCTTTTTCACACTTTCCATTTGCTCCAACAAGCCCAAACACATGAGCCGGCCCCCCAAAACAGACCCCAGGTGCCAGAAAGCATAGGAAGGCTTGGCTATCCAGTTGCATCCTGGCTATCCAGTTGCATCCTGAGCCAGTTATGTATTCCTGGCTGGCTATCCAGTTGCATCCTGAGCCAGTTATGTATTCCTCATTCATTTCTGTTTGTTCCACAAGCACTAAAGGAAGATGCCCAGCACATAGCAAGTGGTCAGTCCCTTTCACATAGTAGGTATCAGAATGATAAAGTACACATAGCACTTTCTAGGTACCAGATACTCAACACTGTACAGAATCACCTCCTCTCATTCTTACTCCCCTGTGGAGTTATCATCACACCATTTGACAGAAAGACTGAGACACAGAAAATTAAATAATCTACCCCAAGCCATGTGACTATTGAACACAGGTAGTCTGAGTTTGGAGTCTGAGCTGCTAAACATGGTGTTAAACACCTCCTCAGTTGCTAGTGTGAGGGGTAACACATGTAAAATGATGAAGATTTTCAAGCAGACCTGCACTATGAAAAGAAAAAGAGTCTCTCCAGCTGCAGATGTAATGGAGAGGAAAGAAAGTAATAACAGCCCTGGATACACTCACCACCTGGGTAGAATAAGCAGTATGTTGAGAACCACTGGACAAGAAAGTGAGACCACGCTTGAGGTGACCTGTCACAGATTTCTATCTGCATCGTCTCTGGGGCTCAGGAACCAAACCCCTGGTCCAGAGTTACAATGTGAATGAGGCTCCCTCCTTTACCAATCAATGAAGGAAGAAAACCACAATGATGTGGCTGTGACCCCATGGCAGAACTATTAACACAAGAGAGGAGAGGAGCTGGACCATCCACCCAGGGGAGTCTGTCCCCAGCAGGGAAGGCCTCCACCGCCAGCAACTGGGAGTTGAATTCCCAAACCCAGGTATCAGAACTGCACAGCACAAAACCAGCACCATGTGACAGACACCAGAAAGGATCCTGGAGAAGCGCATTATGTATTTGCCCTGCAATAAGTTCCTGACGTGCTCAGCCTGACTATCTGCTTCAGTTACTCCTGGAGATCTGAGCACCCTGGTCTGTTGTTGTCCAGGAGTGCAAATCTGCACCCAGAAAAGGACATAGTTCCAGAAAACTATGGCCCAGTGACTTGCAGTGAGAAGAGCTGGAGTGACCCAAGGAGTTGGAAGGGGGGAAGGGGGGTTATTATGGGGGATAAAGGGAACAATATGGAAGGGAGGGCCAAACCTAAGGGAACAACAACCATACGAACATGACCAATGTTGTATGGAAATTACAAAATAAAAATAAGAAAAAAGAGTTGATTGGGGAGGGTGGGGAATGGGGGTACAACACAACCATGTAAACATGACCAATACTGCACGATAATTATAAAATAAAAGATTTTTTTAAATGGCAATTCCAAAAAGAAAGAAAGTTGACTATTATTACTAATCTAAAAAAATGAAGATTTGCTGTCAGGCTGAATCTCAATCACTCACTTGCTGTGTGAGGCAGGAAAACTCACTTAACTCTGAGCCTCTATTTGTAAAATGTGGATAATACTGCCCACCTCAATGGGTTGTCACACAGATAAAAAGGAAGAAAACCTATAAAGAGGCCAACAGCTTGCCTAGAAGACATTTTAGACAAACCCATTTCTTTCCTCTTTGCAGGCCCATATGCTAGAGGCATGTTAAATGCGGAGGTGGGGGGTGGAAGGAAGGCATGGCATGGCTCCTCTACTTAAGCATCTCATCATCTTTTTTAGGAACAAGATAAATCATTCATGAAATAATCAGAAAAGTCCCAAGACACTTTCAATGAAGGATGGAATGAATTGCAGTCAAATGTAAGTAAAACAGCTTGGCAGACTCTTATGGTAGTCCTTAACATGCTCTTTCTCTTCTCTTTGCCTTGTGGACTCCTGCCAACCTCCAGGTTCCAACTTAGATGCCAGTCCACTTGTTCAAGGTCAAGATGCTCTTGACCCTTCCCCTCCTAAGTCCTTTACTCATCTCCTGAGCCCCATCTGTCCACACCATAGCATTCTGTCTGCCCTACTGGACGGGGCTGTCTCTTAGATCTGAAGCTGAGTTGTATTCTCCCACCTTCCCCCTGTGCCTAGCAGAGGCCCCAGGAGTCATCTGTTGGAGAAATGAATAAGTAAGCAATGAATTTATGAATCCAGGACCCTTCAGGTGGCCCTAAGAGGCACTGTGGTATCCATGTCCCTTTATAAAATGTGGCAAAATAGAACCATGGTGTCCCTACTCCAGCTGACCTGGATAGCCTAGGTCACTTACCGAACTTAGTTTAAAAAGTCAGAGATTCTTGGAGGAGATTCTGATTCACAGGTGTGGAATGGATTCCCCCAGATCAGTTTTAAAAGTTTCCCATGTGCAGTGAGTTTTATGAGTCAGCGGGCCTTTGCCTGAGGTGCAGTGGGATGGAGAGATGGTCTGCAGAGGGAAGCAAGAAGGAAGCATGGGGGAGACTAGACTCTGGAAATGAAGGGTGGGGAGAATGGTGTTGGGTGTCTGATAGTCCCTTAGCCAGCCAGCATCTGGTGTCCTTCCCAGCTCTGCACCCATTAACCCTTTGGGGAAGTGAAGCACTTTATAGTTTAGGACACCTTCCCTCTGTCATGTGCTCATGGAATGCTCACACTCACCCAGGGTTCATTTGATGAATAAGGAAACTGAAGCTCAGAGAGCTAAAGCAAAGTAGGAGAGTCACTTAACCAACTGTTTCTGAAAATAGCATCTGGCATGATGCTGATGCCATTGGTTAGAGGAACTAGGAAGAATCAAGCTCATCTAGCATTTAGAAACTGCGGAAGGAGGACTGTTGACCCATACCGAGTCTATCCCTATCTTCTGTACTTGTTCTGTACTGAGCACTTGTAGGTGCTACTGCCCTAGCCAAGCATCTCTCATCCATCCATCCATCCATCCATCCATCCATCCATCCATCCATCCATCCATCCATCCTCCATTCATCATCCATCCATCCATCCATCCATCCATCCATCCATCCATCCATCCTCCATCCATCCACTATTTCATCACTTTCATTCATCAAACCATACACCTGTCCACCCACTCAGACATCTATTAGTTCATCTATCCATCTTACCCTTTATTTATGAAGAAAACCTCTGTCAAGGTTTTAGGTCTGCCCCTGTGGTAGCCTGCAGTCTAACAAAAGGAATCAAATAAATGAAAACTACTCCCTCAAGAAGACTTGAGGTGTTTATAAAAGTGACAGATCTCCAAAGGACCAAACTAAACAACCAAGATAAACAAAAACAAGCAGATGATGAAAACAACATGGTGGTTACTGGAGGGGCAATGGGGAGGGGAGTGAGCAAATTGGGTCTGAATAGCAATTGTGTGGTGGGAGATGGAAATCCTTTCGGTGACAAGATAGTGTAGGCCGCTTGGTTGTAAGACTAACTCTACAAACCATTATTTCTTCAGTAAAAAATTTAAAATAAATAAATCATGGTGGGAAGCTGGTATAAAGGAAACCAGGGTTGGAAACTGAAGACAGGAGTCAAGTTAGCCTACAGACATGTACATCTGACCCACATGGTTTTTAAGAGAAGGCTCAGACTTGGTGCCAGGCTAGATCCTGGTACCCAAAACAAATGCTATGACATGAGAGTCACAGTATCCTCAACTGTGGCAGACAGTCCCAGGCAGCTCTGCCTGCTTCCTTAGAACAGCTCTCAGGCACATCTGGACATGTCTGGAGATGGTATGGGTTGGCACAGCAGGTGGGGACAGATGCCACTGGTGTCTAGTGAGTAAAAGTCAGGGAAGCTGCTAGTCACCCAACAAAGGCCCAATAGCAAAGTCGCCCAAGCTGAAATGTCAGCCAAAATGAAAAAAGGTTGGTTTTTGCCTGGAGCAGCAGGGTGCCAGGAAAGAACATCCTTGGCCAAAGCCAGTCTTAGTTTTCTGTTTCTTTCCATTAGAAAAGGAACTTCCCAGCTTTTCTGCAACCAGGGAAGGCGGCTGAGATTCTGGGAAAATTCTGCTTTTTGATCAAAGAAACAGGTGCTTCAAATAAAACCCCTCCCAGCTTCTGACACTTCAGATGTCAGGCCTGGTGCCGTGACTGTCACCTCAGGGCTAAAATGGACATATCAAGAACCAAAAGCAACACAGTGAGCATGAAAGAAAAGAAGGAAGAGAAGAATGTGGAGCTGGTGGGCACATCTGACCACTGTAGAACTCTTTCTTAAAACCTCCAACTCATCCACTCAAGAGATGTTCATTGAGTTTATCAATGGATGGGGCAGCTGAAGCAACACACATCAACTGCCTGATCAGAGTAATGAGGAGAACATCAAAGCAGAATCCAGATGCTATGAACACATTGCAAGTCCCGGGAAGCATCAAGTTCATCCAACATCCCCACCCCAAAGAGCAACTCAAGTTGAATGAAGTTCAGGCTTATCATCTTCCCTACTAGAGAAGCCAGAAGAAGAGTTTTCCTCAAAGTACTTGCTTTTGGTATCAGAAAAAGCATTTCCTCAGAGCCACCCCAGCAGCCTTCCTCCCTGGAAACCTGCAGCTGAAAAGTCAGAGACGGATACAACAGACAAGACAGATCCAAATGCTAAGCCAGATTTATTTGATATAAACAACAGGGTCTTTTAGCCACCATCACATGTGTTGCACGCGCACGCATGCATGTGCACATGCACACACACTCCAGCAAACACACCACTCTCTCAGGACAGCATAGTTCTTTTAGCAGTATGTGCTGTAAATCAGCCATTGCTATAGTGTATCCAAGCAATTCAGCACAAAAGGACTGAACCAAATGATTTTTTTTAATCCTAAGCTTTGGTTTTCTCTTCTATCCTTGGAGGTAACAGTATTATTTACCTGAGATCACTGCTTGGAGAATAGAATGGGGAGGCCAGTAGCATCTACCCATGCACCCCATCCATCCATCCATCCATCCATCCATCCATCCATCCATCCATCCATCCATCCATCCATCCATCCATCCATCCAACAAACATTAGTACCACTCTGTGAAGAGCTCTGTGTAGGGGTCTGGTACACCCTACCAAAGGGGCAGATTTGGAAGACAGTGAAAGACTCTGGTTATATTATTATCTTATCCTTTGGGCGGAGTTCCATGGAGCCTCTGTTTGCCCACAGCCTAGGTTTGTGACCTGGGAATGTCCTTCCCAAAAGCAGACAGTCTGGCACCTTTGGGAGACAATGAATCTTCCTCCTGCCACAGGGTCAGCTAAATCTTAGGATTGTGCTTTAACCTTGAGTTAAGCACCTCAGGCATGCCCAGCCCTCTAGCTATGAGATCACTAAGGCACTGTCCTGTGAGATAGGTCCTGTTCTCTCCATTTGGTGGATGAGGAAATAGATTCAGAGAGGGGAAGTGACTTGCCCAAGGTCACACAGCTGGTGTATGTGTTGGGTCCACAGCCTCTGCTGTCCCCAGAGTGTCCCCACTCTGCTTGATGGTGGATCTAAGCAAAAAGAATCGTCAGGGTTCACCTGTGCTCAGATGTTTACTGCAGCACTATTTATAATTGCAAGGACTTGGAAGCAACCTAAATGCCCCAAAACAGATGACTGGATGAAAAAAATGTGGTATATACACACAATGGAATATGACTCATCAATTAAAAATGACCAATTTGATGACTTTATAACATGGATGTACTTAGAAGAAATCATATTAGCAGAAACAATTCAAAAAGAAAAAGGCAGAAACCAAATGGTTTCACTAATATATGGGATATAGGGGAAAAAATAAACAGAAGCCATGAGGAAAAATCAAAACAAGCTAACCACCAAACTGAAGCACACAACTTCAGGCAGGGGGGAAAGCGAGGGATGGTGGGGAGGGTGGGGGGGGGGAATCCCTGGGATTACAAAGATGTGAGATTTATATATAAATAATTTTTAATTAAATTAAAAAAAACTAAAAAAAAAGAATTGTCAGGATCTGTCAGGGCAGTTCTTTGCATTGAGCCCTGACTAAGCAAGTGGTGCCAAAGGACCCTAAGAACCCCATTTTAGAGAGAAGGTAACCAAGGCGCAGAAATGTTGAACGATTTGCCTGAAGTCACACTAGACCCAAGAGCGCCTGGATTCAGAGGCCAAGACTGATTTATCAAATGGATTTATAAAGTGCCACAAAGTCTGAAAATTCCAAAATGCGCCCCCCAAATAAGTGAAAACCTTTTGAATCTCTCTCCTCGGAAACAAAACACTTTACTGGTCTGTGCGTATCCTTCCACCAGTTGCCCATGCAAATACAGATGTGTCTGTGTGTACATATATACAGACAGATCCGCTTTGTTATCAGAAGTGCGAATGCCCTCTGCAGCTCTTCAGTTTACTTTTTACACGTAAGGTAACCGGGAGGCCCTTCCCTATCTGCATGGCCGCATGGATCCCCGACACCCACGGGGCAGCCTTCTGCGCCCCAGGTGCTGTATGGCTCATTCTCTCCTGCGGGGTGTCTGAGAGCCTCCTCCAACTGGCCGCCACCGCTGGTGCAGGCCGTTTCCCATTGCTTGCAGGGGGCTATTTCCAGCGCCCCCAGCTGTGCGTGGCTTCCTAAGGCTCCCCCGGGGTGAGTTACTCCAAACTCAGAACCCTCCGCCGAGACGCCAGCCAACACGTTCTTGCTGGGGTCTCTTCTCACCTCGACCCAGACTGAGGACCGGCAAGGCCCTCCGTGGGTGTCAGGGTGTCCCTGCCACAAAGGGGAGATGCTGCTGCCAGACCTGCGCCCCGGAATTTCGGGAAGACCCTTGCGTGCATCCCCAGGAAGTCCGCCTCGCCTTAGGCAAAGCTCGCCAAGCCGCCACCCAAGCCGCTGTGGCCTCTCCGGGTTTCCCTTGGCAAAGCCTGCGACTTGGTGGACCTCTGCGTATGCCGGGGGCTTCCGGCCTCCCATGAGGACCCCTAAGAGGGCCTTTGGGCCCATCGCAACACGCAGGGAGACATCCCGCGCCCCCCCCCCCAAACTTGACCATGGCCCTGTCTCGTTCAGTCCTCCCCCAGGCCCGGCTGCAGGCCCCACTCACCATAGGAACTTTCCACCGGAGCCCCAAGGGGTGCGTTCACACTGACCATGGCGGAGAATCCCCAGCCGGAGACCCGGGGACATGGAGGAGCCGAACCCCACACGCGGCGAGCAGGAGCCAGTCCACCAGGAAGGCAGCGAGTACAGCCAGCTGCCACCGCCTGGTTATCTTATTGATTCTTCTAATCACCCAAGGTGGGTGGATATGTTAAAGAGTAACCAGTAACTTAGGGAACCTGTGGCTGGGGACTGTCAGTGTTGCCATGGCAGCAGCAACCGGGCCAGCCCAGAGGTCCACTTAGGCCCCAGTCCTGCATTCTGAGTTTGGGGGTGCCTGGAGTCAGACATGGGCTGCCCAGGTGCCCCCCACCCCTTGAGGAAAGGGGCTGGCCTAGAGGGGCAAGTGAGGTAAGAGTCCAATCTGGGTTGGGTTTTATGGCTCCAAACAATGGGTGTGGTGTTAGGTAGAAGGGAAGGGTTGAGGAGGAGGAGAGGAGGAGGGAGGAGGACGATGTTTATTGAGTGGATGCTGGTTGCTGCGTGCAAGCATGGCCACCTTTAAATTCAGCCTGAAGTATAAAGCACAGAGAGAACTAGCTTGCTGGAGTCTCATGGCTGGTACATGGAGGAGTTCAAGTTATAACCACTGAGCTTCCTCCCGTCCAACGTGTGTGTACAAAGCACCTACTGTATACTAGGACGTGCTAGACTGCGGAGATAGAGAAGTAGATGTCACCCCTCCACCCATGGGACTTGTGGGCAGATGGAGATGGGCTTTCATCAGAGAATCATCTAACAATATCATTACAGGCTGGTTAGTGCTGGGAGGATGGAGTCATTGCCGCGCCAGGCTCCAGGCTCCAGGCTCCAGGCTCTAGGCGGTGGGCCAAAGGCGCTCAGCCAAAGGCACTGTGGCCAGTGCTGACCTGCTGTCTCCACTCCTGCCCAGGTGTGCTGTGTGTTCTGGTCTCTGAAGGCAGCACCAACCTGAAGTTGGGTTTTTTTTGGATGTTTAAAAAAATTTTTTTGTCTTTTTTGAGACTAGGTGTCTCTATTGAAAGGACGGCGAGGAAATAGGAGAGGAAAGAGAGAGACAGGAACCAGGCCAAGTGGAATTAAGAGGAGCTTTTTGCCATGAGCTCCTGGGCGAGGTCCACTAACCCAACGTGGGGGGTTAGTGGGTCTCCTAACTGGGTCTGAGATTCTGATGTCAAGACCTTTGTCATATTAGGGAGCTCGCATGAGAAGCTTTGAAGTGTGGTGCTGAGAAGAGGGAGAGGCCCCAGGACCCCAGTGTCTTACCATGTGGTAAGTCATTTCGTCTTCCGGGAGCAGTACCACTTTCTATCTTGCTCTGCCTCCAAGCTGGCTGACATTCCTCCCTGTCCAGCCTCCTTTCCCACTGTGCTCGCCACCACTGGGCTTCCCTCGAGGGGACCTCCCGGGCCCTGTTGTCAGACAATAGGGTGGTTTCCATTCCTGTTCCTTCCATTTTTCACCTGCCCTAACACCTTCCTGTCTTCCCTTCCCTTCCCAGGCAGTGTAAGACCAGGCCTAATACCTTAATTACTTTCTTGCTTCTCGCTCACCTGACAAAAAACATAAATCTGGACAAACCTAAGTATCTTCTACCTTCCTGTCCATACCCTGGTTACCAGTCATCGCTGGGAAAAGTCACAGAGGGACATTCTGAGGTTCATGGACCCCCCAAGTTCCCCCCACAACACACACACATACGCATTACCCAGGTTCACTCTAGGTTCACGGGCCTCCTGACTCCCCCCATAACATACACACACACATACATTACCCAGAACTTCTACCCTGTTCTCTTCTCTTTGCTTTTCTGTTTTTTACCTGAATTTAAAATCTTTTCTCTTCTCAAACCTTATCCATTCTCATCCTTGGCAGGTTAGGGCTTTATCTCTGTCACAGAGAAAATGAAAACTTGAAACACAGACCAGCCTCAGCTCCCCACAAAATCCACCTGCCTTTGGACTCTGCTCACCTCTGTCCATCCAGGTCACCCAGGTCTGCACCCTTGTGCTCTGGAGCCATGCATGACTCCCACACAATAGTTCTGTAGGTTCAACCCCTCTTTAGACTTTTAAAATCATCTTTATTGAGATATGAAAGTAAACTTTCTTTGCAAATATAAAAGGTACCCTTCTTAAGTGTACAGTTTTATAGGTTTTGACACCTGTATATGCCATCACTTTAGTCAAGACACAAAACCTTTCCATCATCTCCCCCCAACTTCCCTTTATTTCCTGAGCTCCATCTCCCCAGCACCTCCTACTCCAGGCAATTACTGGTCTGCTTTCTGTCACTTAATTTTAGGTTTGTCTTTTCTAGAATGTCATAGAAAATACAATCATGCAATGATTACTCTTTGTGTCTGGCTTCTTTTGTTCATATAATATTTAGGAGATAAACATCTACGTGGATGCCCTTTTCTTGCTGAGTAGTACTCCTCCGAATGACTATCCTGAAATTTGTTCACCCATTCACTTGGTGATGGACTAGGGATAGCTCCAGCTTGAGGCTATTATGAATGAATCAGTTGTGTCAATATCTACTGACAAATCTTCATGTAGGCATATGTTTCCATTTCTTTGGGTTAAAGAAGCTGTTGGTTGATGTGGAATGCTTATGTTTAACTTATAAAACTCTCCCAAGCTGTTGTCTAAAGTGACCAGACCATTTTGCATTTGTTTAAGCATGGTAAGAGAGCTCCCATTTGCTCCACATCCTTGTCATCATTTGTTGCTGTCAGTCTTTTTAACCCTAATAATTTGATATGACCCTTCCTTTTATAGATAAACTAGTTTTATTTAAAAAAAAAAAGACTCATGCATTGACATGTTAAAAGGAAAATTGTACAAATTGCATATAATGAAAAATAAAACTTCATCCCTCTTAATTCTGAGACTAAGTCTTGCTATGTTGCCTGGAGTAGTCCCGGACCCACGAACTCAAGTGATTCCTAGCCTCCCCCTCCCAAGTAGCTGGGATTACAGGCACGTGCCACTGTGCCCGGCTTAAAACAAATTCTTATTGCATTTCCAGATATTATGCATGTGTACATGCATCTACTGCTATGGAATGAATTGCATTTTCCCCAAATTTATAGGTTGAAGCTCTTCCCCCCACTCCCAAAGGGCTTGTATTTGAAGATAAATACTTAAGTTTAAAAGGTCATAAGGGTGAGGTCCTGATCCAATAGGATTAGTGGTTTTTTTTTGGGGGGGGGGGTTTGTTGTTGTTGTTTTTAGACTAAGTCTTGCTATTTTTGCCCATGGAACCGCAGGTTCTTGTTGCCCGGGGTACCACAGACTCAAGCAATCCCCAGCCTCAGTTTCCCAGGTAGCTGGGATTACAGGCGCGTGCCACCACGCCCAGCTATTTTTTTTGGAACTAGGTCTCACTACGGGCCCCAGGCGGGACTCGAACCGTGATCCCTAAGCCCCGGCCGCTTCATAGGCTGAAGCTTACAAGCACGAGCCACCGGGCCCGGCAGATTAGTGGCTTTATAAGAAGAGATAGGAAAGATTTTGCTTGCTTGCTCTCCACCATATGAGGACACAGTGAGAAGGTAGCTGTCTGCAGGTGGGGAAGAAAGCCCTCAGCAGAACTTATAAACATTAGCACCCTGACCTGGGACTTTCAGGCTTTGAGTTGTGAAAGATAGCTTTCTGTTGTCTAAATCACCCTGATTATGGCATTTTTGTTATGGCAGTCAGAACTGACTAATACATACTCACAAATATAAATACTTATAAACACACTCTTCTGCAACTTGCTTCTTCCCTTAGTATCTAAAGTCTCTCTACACACCAGCATACCTGCTGTATATGACATATACCAGTAGCCAGTAGTTTTCCATGATGTGAATGTCCCATAAATGATTTCACGAGTGTCCTGTTGCTGAATGCTTGGGCTGTTCCAGACTTTTGCCACCACAAACAGTGAATGTCTTCATATGTGTGTTTTGACTCACATGTGGGGAGTATCTGTAAGACAAATTTCTAAAAGTAGAACCCTATCCAAATGTAAATATGCTATAATATTTTTTAGTTAAAACACACCTTCCCTCAATATCTTCCTTCTTCATCTCAGCTACCTCTCTCCTTCTTGCTGCCAAACTTGTAAAATTGCTACATCATTAGTTCTTTCTTTTCTCAGCAACTACTTGTAGCATTGCCTCCTTTCACTTCAACACACACATACACACACACACACACACACACACTTGCGCGCACAAACACCACTGATACCTCTGAGTTAGAATTCCTCCATGCCTACACATTCAGTGGGCAGTTTGCTAGATGCCCAACAATCTTTCAGTGTTGGACCCTCCCCCTTTAAATGATTTCTTAGTATCCCTGCTTTGATGGTTTTCTGGTTTTCTTCCTTCTTAATTATTCTCTTTTTCCTGTCTTTTGACATTTTATCCTTTTCTACTTGTTCATAAATACTAGTTCTTTGGACTTAGTTCTATAGTTACTTTTCCTCCACTTCATTATCTCTCTTCCCATAATCTAATTCATGATCCTGGTTTGGCCAAGCATTTACTCATGACTGTCAGTTGTGTATCTCTAAAAATCTCTACCAGAATCCATATTCTTCTATGTGGCTCCCAGCTACCTTTGCATTATGTTTTACAGACATCTCAAATGTAATATGATCGATCCTAATTACATATCTGGTCTTTGTTTCCATCAGGTTTTTTTTTTTTTTTTTTGAGACTACGTCTTGCTATTTTTGCCTGTGGAACCGCAGGCTCACCGTTGCCCAGGGTACCACAGACTCAAGCAATCCCCAGCCTCAGCTTCCCAGGTAGCTGGGATTACAGGCACGTGCCACCATGCCCAGCTATTTTTTTGGAACTAGGTCTCACTATGTGCCCCCGGTGGGACTCAAACCACGATTCCTAGCCCCTGGCGTGGCTTCCTAGGCTGCCACCTACAGGCATGCACCACCATGCCCGGCCTGTTTTCATCAGTTTTTCTTCACCTGTATTCCCATGTTGATGAGATGACTTCCTTGTCTACTGAGTATGTTATCTCCCCAACTTTCCACCATATTGTCCTCCCCACAGCAGAGTCTGACCAACTTTTCTTTTTCATCAAAAAACACCCTTCTGCAGAAAGACCAATATAACTACCCATTCTGACTGTGTTGTAATTTCTTGTTCTCCCTGGAAACATTTGCTTTCATTAAAATATTAGTCCATAACTGAACCATGATTTGGCTTGTAATTTTTTGTTTTTATGATGGTGCAGAGGTAATACTCGTTCAGGAGCTTCACTTGGAATTTTGATTGTTTTTTGGCTAATAGCATGTAACACACTCTTCTCTCCCATGATGCTGGGCAGAAGTTCCCAACCAATCCTGTAATCATGGGAATAAACAACTGATACTTTATAGCCTACAGTATTCAATAAATTAATAATATGTTTGGCATATACAACAGGCATGTCAGGGGTAAAATCAGGGGAAGGATGGGCACAAGAGATTAAGATGATGATTGTTCACAGGTGGCAAGGTGGTGGGATAACCATATATATATATATATAACAGGCTCATGTTAGATGACTTTGTCCCACTGTGGGTTAATGTAAATGTTCTAAGCATGTTTAAGGTAGATGAGGCTAAGCTATGATGATCATAGATTAGGTACACTAAATTCACTTTCACCTTAACTATATTTTCAACTTACCATGGGTTTATATAAGCTCGCCATAAGTAGAGGAAGATTTATATATATTTATATTTATCTTCTATTTATTTATTTATTTTTTGTTTTAGAGACTGGTCTTACTGTTGCCCAGGGTTGTCTTGAACCCGTGTACTCAAGTGATCCCTAGCCTCATCCTTCCAGGTAGCTGGGATTATAGGCATGCACCACGACACCCTATTTATCTTCTGTTTAATACTTAAATGATTCCACCAGATTATAAACTCCAGGAATATAGAAGCACCATCGGCCCTGAGGGGTGATCAACTTATTCCATAAAAGGCCAGGTAGTTAATATTTTCAACTTTAGATGCATAGTCTCTGCTGAAATTATCCATGTCGGCCATGGAAGCAGAGAAAGAGCAGCTGACAATATCTAGACAAATGAGCATGACAATAAAACTTTATTTATAAAAACAGTCAGTGGACCAAATTTGGCTGAGGATCATAGTTCGCCCACTCTTGGTCTATACTCATGAGCTCAGAGCTGACATGTTTCTAGCCCTTCCTGGGTTCCAGGCACTGTTTTTCCATGCATTCACTTATTGAACCTCCTCAGGGGGCAGATACCCATAGGTCCCCATTTGCACATGAGCTCAGGGCACTGAGAGGCAAGCCGCTGAGTTGGGTTGGTGCCTGTGCAGTCTGGCTCAGAAGCTATGCCCTTCACCCTCCTGGTGCTGAATGTATGATGTATGAACAGATGGAAAAATCAATGAGACTGGGTATAAAGACTTCAATAAGTATAACATACTACAGAGGTTTGAAAGTTACAGATTTTGGGAGCAGTAAAAGCTCCCTTTCAATTCTTAATAAATGAGGATACTGAGTGGACTCTATGGGTCATAGCCGCCGCCCCCCACTCCCAGTACTCAGAGCCTGCAGAGTCTGGAGCATGCCTTACTGCTTGTGTCTCCTTCAGCATGGACTTTTCTCAATGGCAGCCCCAGAAATGGGAGGAACTGGAGAGGTTGTCTGGAACTTGGAATTCCCACCCCAAAAAGATGCTTTGGGCTTCATCATACTTGTTTGTTCAATCTCTTGAGTTCCTCCCTTCTTAGCTGAGAGGCAGGGGGGCAAAGGGGTTAAGATAGGGGCTCTTGAATCATATAGCACATTCAAATCCAGCTTCTCACCTGTGAAATGGGGATAAGGACAGTGGCACCTCTCATTTCTGTCAGCTGTGACCATTATGTGAGACAGTGGTAAATGCTGGTAGCTGTCACTCTCACCATCCGGGTATCAGGGCGCAGGACAGTGACATGGGGATAGGCTTTACACTCAGATGAAGCTGGATTCAAAACCCACATCTACCCTGCACTAGCGATGTGACTTTATGTGTGATGTAGGGCATGTGCTACTTAAATTTCCAGAATATTCTGGGAAATAAACATAAGGGTGGAAAGTCTTTTGTTTTTGTCAATGTTACACATAAATATTTTTTCACTCTGAAATTTATTATCATCATAGTTTTATTAGCAAAAAGGTGTTTTAATAGCCCCCTCCCCCCTGGCAAAGTAAGGATGATATAATCTGAGAATAATGAACTCACAGGAGAGTTCTTATTCCTTTCTTTGTTCATTGCTAGCATTTGGAGATGGTACTTACTCACCCCCAGCCTCATCTTTCTCACCTGTAAAGTGGAGTCAGAACAAATCAGGCACTCCTGCTCCAGCTATCCATTGCTAAGCCTGGCCTGAGGCTTTATTAAGTCCCCTCTCCTGGCTGTCCTTGGAGCTAATTTCTCCTCGTCCCACCTCCTCCTACTCAAATCCTTCCTCTCTTTTCCTTGCAAGTAAGAGACCAGAAAGCTACATGGATCTCAAGGGGCTTTATTGCAAGGAGGGTGGGTATTGACACACATAGGTTGTGGCCTGGGTGGGAAGGACCAAGAGGGGAGAAAACTCATTCTGCCCAGAACAATGCAAGGAGTCTGGGGAAGGAAGCTGCTTACCATAGGGTCTCTGAATGGAGTTTTCTCCAACCCAGGCTGGAGGGCAAGGTCTGAGGGAGATTTTATTATCTTCAGAGACAAAGGACTTTTGTGTGTTAGGATTTCTGGGTGGGGTGGGGTGGGGTAGGGAGAGGGGAAAGGGTTTATGGGAAACAGTAGAGAGAGGAGGGAGAGAGAACAAGGGAGAGGAGGAGAGGGGAGGGTACAAGCAGATGAAAGAACAAGGCAGGCCCAGACAGACTGTGTTCCTTCAGCCCAGCTTTGGTTTCCTCCTGCCTCTCAGCCCCAAGTGCTCTGAGGCCTGAAAGGGCTGAGCGTCCAGGCTCCTGCCCTGGTGCTATCTTGGACATGAAGTGCGGTGCTCAGTAAGTCACAGCTTCCACTGAACCTCAGTGTACTCATCTGTAAAAGGGGCACCTGACCCTGGGAAGGCTCCTGTAGCTGCGATGGGAATGGGGTGTCCGTAATCAATAGCTTTTGAAACACCTGGAGCTGAGAAATTCCTGATTCAGGGAGGGGACAGTCCTTAAAGACTGTTACTGGGTGGATGTCACTAAATGGACACACCTTATGGGAATGAGGCCTGAGTCACTCAACTGTCACCTCATTCTCTGAGAACCCAGTGCTAGAAGGGGTGGGCCTCTCTCCTGGCTGGCTGATGAGAGGCAGGACAGGAGTTTGTCTTCTTTTGCAGGTGTTGGACTCTTAAAGAACGGGATCTATGGGGAACTTCAGATCTGCGGATGAACCCAATGGATGGCCTTCGTAATGGCTCTTTCACAGCCTGGTCTTTGGGAGGAACCCCTGGGGTCAACCCTCCAGAGCCCAGGGACAACTCAGGACCACAGGAGCCTGTTTGATTCAAGCCCCGAGTAGCACATGTTGCTCTTGCAGCTGCCTTGGTAACTTGGGGGGCAGGCAGAACATGGCCTCCCCATCTTGTAAGGTGCCTCGCCAATCCAGTTGCCCCTGGAAGAGAAAGAGTCCCAGGAGATGGGGGTCAGAGGACAGAGGAGAATGACAGGAACATGAAGGCAGAGCTTTCTGAATCTCAGCACTGCTGTGGATGGGCTGTGTGACCTTGGGCATGTCCTGTCTTCAAGCCTCAGTTTCCTCATCTGTAGACTGAGAAAAGACTTCCCTCCTCCACAGGGAATCAGGCAAGATCAAGCAGTGGCACCACAGGGGTGTGCACCCAGCACTCTGCCTGGCTAATAAGTGACCCCTCTTAAGAAAGTGTTGGTTTGCCTCTTCCCTCTATGCCATGCTCCTGACTGGCAGAGCTTCAGTCTTGGATTCCGCCATGTGCCAGTTGCCACACTGCCAAACTCTTGTGTTTGTCTTCTGACTGAAATAATGAAATGGTCTCGGCAAAAAGTAGGTGAAGACATTTGGCAATTTGTAAGAAAGTTGTGGACTGAGAGGGCGATTCATCAGCTGAGTGTGAACTTCAGTCATGGGGATGGGTGTCAAGGATGCCCCATCGAGGCCACTGTTGTCCTTTTCCCCTTTTTTTTTGACAGCCTAATCCCAGCCTTATCCCTCTCACTCACTCGGTCACGTGTTGACTTTGTGACTTGGAAATCATTGAATCTCTCTGAACCACAAGTTCCTTTTTTTTTTTTTTTGGAGACCAGGTCTTGGTATTTTTGCCCATGGAATTGCAGGCTCATGCTGCCCGGGGTACCATGGACTCAAGTGATCGCCAGCCTCAGCTTCCCAGGCAGTTGGGATTACAGGCGGGCACCACCATGCCCAGCTATTTTTTTGAAATTAGGTCTTGCTATGTTGCCCCAAGCAGGACTCCAACCGCGATCCCTGGTCCCCGCTGTGGCTTCCTAGGCTGCCACTTACAGGCACGCACTACTGTGCCCAGCTCCAGAACCACAATTTCTTAATCTATATAAAAGGGAACTATTTCCCCAGTGTCACGCCCTCTTTCTCTTCCTTCTTTCTCTCTTTCATCTCAATGAGATAAAAAGATGAAAGTATTTTGTGGGTGATCAAGGACTGCAGGTGAGTAAAAGGGGGTTATCATGTCATTTGGCATGTCCAAAGGTCACAGAACTTAGAATGTGTTCTTGTTTTGTATGAGACTCTGTCATGTTTCCAAGTGTGCACGTGGTGCATGGGAGGGGAACTTCACTCCCGCCTTCCCACCTCTCCGAGAGACTCGAGCCAGATCCCTCCAGACTCCAGCCCATCAGGCTGATTGGAGAGGCTGGGAGGAGCTGCAGGTGGCAGAGTTCTCCCCTCCTTTCCTGGCTAAGTCCTCCTGCCTGCCTGTGGGAGCCTGTGTTCTCCAAGGCTCTTATTCTCACGTTGAGCTTTGAGAGGCTGGAGCTGCACCCGCAAGAGGCCCGTGGCTGCCCGACGCTGCCAGGCAGTTGGCGTGCGGCTCTAGTTCAGCGGCGAGGTGTTTGCCAGCTGCCTGGCATGCGCTGTGCGCCCCCTGCGCCACGGTCAGACAAGAGCAGGAAACGCGCCGTTCACCAGTGAGCCTGCTATGAGCCAGCCAGGCTTCTCTCTCCTTCTCAAGCTCAGGCCAAGGACAGGATCATCAATGGACTCTAAAGCTACCAGACAGCTGTTTCTGAGGCTGCTCAGACTAGACAAAGGCAGGTGCCTCGTATCTGCTTGGTCCCTGAACCCTGCTCCCCACCGCCCCCGCTGCAGGGTCTGCGCTCCAGCCCCAGCGCCCGCTCTTACTTAATGGCGTAGTTGCAGACCAGGATCACTGCCTGATGCCAAGTGCTGCCCCAGACGTTGATGCTACCACAGGTGTGGATGGCACAGCCCAGCCGATTGGAGGATGCCCACACCATCTGCGGAGGGACGAAGACGAGGGTGGGGGTGGGGAGGGGAAGGCAGGTGGAAGATTCAGGGGACCCAGGTTCCTTGGGGTTGGGAGACTCCTGGACTTGATTCAGGGTGAGGCATCAAGGGAGGCTTTCCTGGGGGAGCCAGCCTGCCTGTGCCAAGAGTAGGGTGCTGGGGGCACACTGGAGGGCAATGTTAATTCTTTGCAACCCCTTTTTTTACTACAACCGCTAGCAAAGAATACATTCTCTATTATTGCTCAGTGAACAATGGTTTTTTGGATCAATATTTAATCTTACCATGTGCAATCTCTACTTATGTTTTGTATCCTGTTGTGTTAGTTCTTTCCCCTTTTTCCCCTAGTGATCAATTTTTGAAAATCATCCCTGTGCTGGAGGTTAAAACTCAAGCCTTGATGTTAAACAATCTTGGTTCAGAATCTCAGTATCACTTGCTGTGTGACTTTCACCAAGTCATTTAACCACTCTGTGCCTCGGTTTCTTCTTTGGTGAAACAGAGGTAATATTATCTTCTGGGATATCAAGACAGGTGTTGGGTCTACCTTTCCCCTTTGCTGGAGGATCTCAAGTCTAAACCTTTGCCATGACCTCCAAGTGTGTCACACGGAGACTGGTGGGGCTGAAGGAAGACATTCATCCTGCCAGGAGAAGCCGTGAGATGCTTCTGGCCTAGTTCTTGCAATCATCTTGTATTGTATTTTTATGTATCATATTTTATTTTATCTATTTTATGTTAGCATACTCAATACTAGTGCTCAAAATAGATGGCAATTTTCATGGTCTTATTTTGGCTTTTTTTTTTTTTT
>PVHY01016184.1:0-34328 GCA_004024945.1 Uropsilus gracilis | reverse complement strand
AGATCACAAAAGGGCATAACCTGGCCACCAAACACAATCTCAAGACTGAAAATCTAACATCAAGGGGCACCGGGACCCAACAACGCAGTCCCTCACCCAGAGAAAAGACACTAACATGGGAAAGAGACTAATGGACTCAGCACAGCTAATAACAAAGAGTGGGGTGTGAGAGAATGGAGGGAGCACCGGAGGGAGGAGGAAAAATATATAACAGTGGTTGCAACCCAAAGAACAAAATAAAACTACAATTTAAAAAAAAAAAAAAAAGAATTCTCTAACTTTGAAAATGAAGACAATAAAGAACTTCAAAAATATACTGTTTCACGTAATTAATTTAGAAAAAAAATAAAATCAAGGCGCATAACTGTAAATAAAGTCTGCTTATTGAGGACATTCAAATAGTACTACCAGTTTAATCCAATATTCCATCATCTCAAGGTATTGCGCATCTCCAAAGAGCATTCCCTTGCTCTTTTGGGTGTCAATAGATGCTAGAAAAATCTAGGCCAGTGATATTAATCTTACCGTGTAATGATATTCCCAAATGGCAGTGGCAGAGGCACCAATCTGCCAGACAGAGGAGCTAACTGCCTGTCAACCATCGAAAACATCAAAGGCAAGACTGGATTACATGGGGGGAAGCTTGAAAGACAAGATGCACAGGGAGCATTTGATAATTGTATTTTTAGAAACCAACAGTTTTCTGAAAGTTTTTCTATATATTAATAGGGCTGGATAAGGGAGGAGGAAATGAATTCTAATTAAAAGAAAGCAATATTTTAAAAATCTTGGCAGGATGACAAAACATTCCAGGGGGAAGTACTTGTGGAATCTCCATTTCTTGACATACTCAAGGGGAGTGAAAAACTGCCTTGTGAGACCCAAGTCACTAAATTCAAGTATCATTATGGGTCTGGCAGGGAAGTTGAGTGTATGAAACAGAGATGACAGAGATAGGATCTTCATCAAACAGGGCAGAGCCCCACATCTACTACCAAAGAGAAAAAAGAAAATTTTAGTCTTCTGGTTTAGCACACCAGTTTTAGAACCCACTGAGCAAGATTTCATTACAGCCTCCATCTCTACCCAGTTGTGTGCCATAGAGCAAGTTAAGTAATGTTTCTGAGACTCAGTCTGCTCAACTGTGAAATGATAAGGAGGTTATCTTAATGAATTAAATGAGATAACATGTACCATGTGCATACTTTATTCTAGGAACCTGAAAATTCATAATTAAAGATTACTGCCATGATTAATCAGTTCACTAATTACCCTCATCTACTATAATGATTCAAAAGGATGATTTCCACTTGGGCAGAAATGTTTTTTTTTAAATATGGTTTGGATCTGCCACCATTCATGTAAGTTTCCCCAAATAATGGCTATTCAGAGAATACTGTCCCATCATCATGCTACAGTCAAATCGGCAAAGGTTCACAACGAAATGGCCAGGAAGGTTTCATCATGTAAGCAGAGGAGAATTACATAAGAACTTGACTCAGTTAATACAGTCACCTCGGCTGATGTCGATTACTAAGGTTTACAGTCTGCATGCACTGGTCTTCCTTTTTTTAGATTTTCTTACACTCAGAAAACCAGCGTTCACTTTTTCTCAGAAGAAAACGCAGTACCTTCTTTGTCATCTTCTGCACTTTCTAGCAGTAACTTCTGCCCCAAATATAAACATCATAACAATAGTCAAGTCCTATCTTATATAAACTAATTTCCATCAAGCTGAGTGGAAGACAAGCTATGATGACTGTTCTTTGCCGTAAACTCAACAGGAAAGGAAGCAAGTAAAATAAACTTGCTGCATATTTAGATTGCTGCATGTAAAAATAGCAGTATGAGCAAGGACCAAAAATGAAGGAAAACTGATTTAAAATCTTGAACTCCACCTAGCACTTTCTTTGCAGAGGAACGTGAGATTCAGAAAAGGGAAAACTGTACATTTGTCTTTAAAGTGAATATAGCAAAGTTATTTATAGTATTCAGATAAAGTGAAGACTAAATGAAATATAGTAGGTAAAGTGCTTACCCTAAAGCTTGGCCTACTAAAAGGAGCCAAAATATGATAGTTGTTATAATAATGATTTTCAGAAAGTAATTTTTAAAAACTGGCACATAAGACATTTCCTATTTCTCTTTGGAAGACATCAAGCGAAAATACTTTTTTGCTGTCTACTCAAATTTTAATTGTAATCACTTCAAATTCTTTAAAAAGGATAACCAGCACTCCACTGCCATCATCATTTTCATATGCTTGTCATCCAGAAAGAAAAAAAAAGATGCTTCCCCCCCTCCCCAAACTTTAAAGCAGCAAAACTTGAAAGTCAGACAAAATCCCTAATTGGGCATTGTTAATTGGCACTACATAGGTTTGATGAGATCAACTTTAGTCATTAACCATCAGGACACAGAAATAGCCGTGACCTCAATAAAATGTTGTGAAGTACCATTTAACCAAATGTCAAAGAACTCCACACAGCAGTCGGTAAACCAAGTAACTACTTTAGAGACGGTGAAGTCAAAAATAATATAGCAAATAGAAAAAGAGAAAGGAACAGACTACACCCAAACTAGCTACATCTTCTATCACGTATACCGCAGGCCAAAAATAAGTTTAGTGATATCTCAAGTACTAAAACAGTATAGCATTTCAGGAGCCTAAAGTAAACGAAATTTTTAAAATCTTGCGGGAAAAGCACATAGGAGGTAATTTAACTCGGCAGCTATCTATTTAAAGTGCTCAAGATAAAGCGGCCTAATCTTGCTAAACAGTAAAAAGACTTTTCATTCAGTATTAACTAAGTCTATTAATACTTAATGTCACTTTCTCCATTTTACTCAAAGACCTGATTTCTTAATAAAAAAATATTCATACAAATTTATAGGGTAAGGTTATTTTTGATGGATTTTTGTGGTTTATTTTGGATGTTTTACATTATTTCCCTGTTCCCAAATAGAACTACAAAACCCCACATCACAAATTCAACTTTTGTCTGAAGACCTATAATTTAACCATACTTTGAGAATAAGTAAAAAGAAAAAAAAATAAATAAAAAACATGTTGGGGAAGGACATTTACTCTAACAGACTTAATGGAAAGAGAATTCACTCATACACTAATAATCATATTCTGGGTTAGAATAACCTAGGTCTGTGTAACCCCAAATTTCTTGTTCTAATTACCCCCCCGACACGCAGTAGTTTAAATATGAAATATATTCACTTTATATTTTTCCTTTCCCAGCGAATTTTTGATAATGAGCAGTGTTCATGGTTAGGATTCCACTTCACTTGATGAGAACCAGTTTAACATAACATTAATTTCATGAAAAATGAACTGGAAGAGACATGTTTGATAAATTTAAAATAAGGAAGAGTATGAAATACCCTATCACTTGAGAAAACAATACTTATACCCACTTAGAAAGTTACGATCTTCTTCCACTCTTAATAACTTCATTTCTCAAGTATTTCTTCTCATTCTTTACAAGTATTATAGCAACACAATACAGCAATTCAATTTTATACCTATTTTTATGGCCCTCTAATAATCCCATGCTAATAATAAACATTCTTAGAAGCACTATCAAATCTAAAAGTTAAAATATTAAATTAATTAAGGAAGGTGTAACTAAACAGAATACATTTGTTAAAGTAGGTAAGTTCTGTAAAACTAGTTCGTTTGTTTTTTAGAAATGATATTCTGAAAACATTAATGCAAAACAATGTCCACAAGATGTTTCTTGTGGATATTCAAATTTATAATGCAAAAGAACCACAGTGAATGTCTGAAAATGTTTATCAAGGATTTTCATGCAATAAATACATATCAAGTAAACAGCTTAGTGACATACAAATATCTGTATCTTTAAATTGGTTTTTATTCAGCACTGTTCTCTTCAAAAATATAATACTTTCATCTATGCAAATGCAGTGGTAGACACACTGATACTACAGTTGATGCTGACTATACTGATGATCTATTTAGTCAAAAACAGTAGAGTTGGGTGATTTCTAAGGTTCACTGACTACAGTAAGATTTGAAGACCCATTTTTCCTCATACTTGCATTGGAACTATCTAGCAAGGCAATCACCTTTTGTGGAGTCTGGCAAAATTCTTAATTGAGAATGTAAAAATGTTTTGCATATTTACCTACTTGCAGGAACATAAGGGAAAAGGGGATGGTGAGGCAGGTGAGGAGTTGGAAATATTACAGAAAGATGAACTTTTATAAGAGTATACAAAGATAGAGTGACAAGTTAAAGGCCTAAGTGCCAATTTCCAAATGAAATGAGCTTCTGTTTTTCATTATGAGCCCAGAATAACTTACAACTGAAGAAGTGCTCATCTTCAGTCATTACTTTAATATAGCAGATAGAATAACTCCTATTTCTCCAAGAAGTAACTGGTTTGTTGGGAATAAATAATGTTGCACTGACTATTTCCATATGTTCAATATCCTCTCTTAGACTGACAATTATTCAGTTATTTCAACTTTACACATGTCTGATACCAGCTCATCAAAGCTGAGACAGTAAATTACAAATTTATAAGATATCAGGGTAAACCACTTCAATATCGGTCACATCCTTAAGCTGAACTAGTATCTCTAGGACTAGAGATACTTGGCACCCTACTCAAATGCCACCCATCAAATATTTAAATTTTACAAACCTAAAATAGCAATTTTCAAATACAAGTAAAAGATGAAATTAAGACCATTTGTTTTGTGATACAAATAAACTGTGCAGGAAGACATTATTTCTATTAAGACTTTTTACTGATAATGAATTATGTAAGTTTTAAATCTTAACATTCCCTATTGAATATGACAGCCAATTAATTCCATATTATATAAGGTAATCCCTTCATCTAGAAAACAAAGGGCATAATAATACCTTTTTGAACAGTTTATTGATTATAAAGATAATAATATCTTAACACAAATTATGCTTTTATTTTCAAGGGAGTAATTTTAATTTTAGTTCCTATAAAAATTTCTAAATTAATAAATCATTGTTTTTAATATTGCCAAGCTTTGAAAAATATTATATATTTATTACTACATTATAGGCTTCATCAAATCTATAATGGTAAATTAACCTACTGTCCTGACCTTGTCACTCATGTTATTAATTGGCTCCATAACCATTAACACATACTTCATTGAAGATACATTTTTTAAAGCCAGCTAAAAAGTATCTTCAGAAGGTTTAATTCATTTATACCATTTACTTGTTTTATAGTTTAATACTAATAATATAATTTAGATTTTCCCTATTAGATTAAAAGATAGATTTCCATAAGAAAGCTTAGGGATAGGAGTCCTAATACTAATGGCAAAAACACTCACATGATCTTCTTCAAGCATCTGCAGCTGATACTATAAGACCACAGTCATAATACATTAAGTCAATCTTTTGCAAAGGAAGTCACTGAAAAAAAAAAAACAAACTGATTACTCCAGCACTATCTATAATTGCAAGGACATGGAAATAACCCAAATGCCCCAAGAGAGATGACTGGATGAAAAAGATGTGGTATAATACACAATGGAATACTACTCATCAATTACAAATGACAAATTTGATGATTTTAAGGTAAGATGGATGTACCTAGAAGAAATCATATTGGCAGAAACAGGTCAGAAAGAAAGAGACAGAAACCAAATGATTTCCTAATACATGGACAATCAAACGAAAATACATAACTGGAGGCAGGGGTACCAGCTGGAGCGGCCAGAGAGGGTAGGTGGTGGGGAACCCCTGGGGATTTCAATGATGTGAAATATATGTATATAGAAATTATTAAAAACTGATATTTTTCATGAAAAAAGTTTTTTCACAAGAAGAAATTTCTAGAAAAAAGCTCTACTTTATACAAATCATGGGCCAGTTTAATTATACTGGTAATAAAATTATTTGTATAACATTTGTAACTTCAACAGATCCTGGAGTTATAGAAGATGAAAAGTATTTATGAACACTGATTTCTATGGTATTTGTGCTACAAAGAAGGACAAATAAAAACTAGTTACCAAAAGTCAATTTCAAATGATTTTCAAAATGAAGGTAAGTTCTGTCAGGATTCAAGCAGGAAAGCAGAACTACTGAGAGTTATGGGCCAGGATTTACTATAGGAATGAAAGCTCACAGGACTGCAGGTGATGCTGAGAAAGGGGAGATCTGGAAGTGGGAGCGTCAGGATGACAGGAGTCACCAGCCGGCGGTCACAGAAACCAGCATCTCCAGAAGCCATAAGAAGGACATGGGACTTGAAGTCCTGAATCTCATTGTGGCCCTGGGTCCATGCTCATGAGCAGGGTCAGCAGTAGGGAAAAATGCCCAATGTGGAGCCGAGATGAGCAAGGATAAGCTACACTCTCTGGCCAGTACCTCTACATCTTCCCATCCCCAAACCAAAGTAATGGCTGGGTTTCAGTTCTCAAAGTCCCTCCATTGGCTGGCTCTAATTTGCAATGGAATGAGGAAAGGGATTCTGGGAAACTCAGTTCCAGCTTACCCAAGGTGGCACAGTACAGGTGATCTCAGGTGATGATAAAGACATCTGAATGTAGGCAGAGTTATACCTCTTGCAGGTCAGAATGAAAAGCTCTGAAATTTCTCTGAGTGACATATGAGCCTATACAGACAGAGTATCCTCCTCCTTCAGCAGAAGAGAACTGGAATTATGTGATAGTAGAGACATATAAAGGCATCTCAACCAGTGATTACAAGAGGAGGGAAAAGCGGTAATGCCCTGAAGTGGTATGAGAAGATAAACCCACAAAACTTTTATTTTTAGAGCCAACTGGAATCATTGTGAAAATGAAAATTGAACCCATATTTAAAGCTGCTCCACTTTTCCAGTAATAGTACTAGTTTCTAGCTCCCCACCTTGATTGGAAACACTGGCTCTGCCCTAGTGTTTTGATTTGGACTAGGTTTTCTCCCTGCCATGCACTTAAAGAGAGGTGTTCCCACAAGGTACTGTCTGGACCCTGTTCTGCTGTCTCTCTAGTGTCCTTACTCTGTGGCACTGGACAGTGGTAACCACACCACTTTCCCCTGGTTGCTCCCTCTCCATAATCAGAAAAGATCCTGAGCTTTCCACAGGTGGTTTTCTTTAGAGGGGTCTCTCAAGCAAAATGACTGAATCCCTGAAGGCAGCTTCTTGCTCTACAGCATGGTCTCTCTTTCACACACCCCAGGGGAGACTGGTTCAATCAAGGATCACTCTCACTTAAACCTGAGAAAGCTGTGTCCTCAGCGCTTCATCCCCCACTGCTCAATCATCTCTTCTCCTCAGAGAGATCATCCCCAAGGAACTTCTCTCCTCTTTATCCAGTCTGATTCTTTAGGGAGACCTCTTCTCCAGACAGACCTGTAATACATCCACTTTTCCAGTTGCAAAGTGCATTCAGACCCTTCTCCCAGACGCCTGAGCCCCATGCCAATCAAGGGACAGAACTGAGGCACTTGTTTCAAGCTTCTGAGACACTTGTGACAGTTAAGAAGCACCTGGAATGTTCTAAGACAATTTAGGAGGTTCATCTATTCAAAGCTCACAAAAAAAAAACCCTCTGGCATAACAATCCCACTTCTATGAAAATCAACTGCAGAAATCAGGATTTTCACAGCAATGTAATTATTAAAGTGTTAACAGTTAAATACCATTAATATGGAAATTCAGGATTGGAAAAATAAACTTTACATATGTATATAATGAAATAATACTATCCTGTTATTTGAATAATAATATAATTATGATGATTGAGTACATATTAATGTACAAACATGGGAAAATACCCATATACAGTATAAGCTTTAAATAGAACTTATTGATTGACCTTTAAAAAAAAACCACATTTGTGAACAGTTCTACAGTCATAATGAAATTTGAACAATGATGCTATCTAAAGAGATGGGGTGTGGTATTAGGGTTGGAACATCAAATCTTTTCACTCTTGATATAATTAGTTTGTAATTATCATGTGCTGTCATAAACATAAACAGTGAAAGCTTAAAATCTGAGATAAACATAGTAGTGTGTATTGAATATTGAAATATCCCTTTTCATATCAACTGTTATAGCTTTACCACTTGGGGTCAGGAACCACTGTCTTCAAAGAGGTCCCAGGACACATCCACAGGGAGGAAATCTCAGTCTCTCACAATATGATCTCCTAAAGTCTTAGGCAAGATCAAAAGTGGCAGAAAAAGATTTTGTCCTTTCAAAACATCTACTAAACACCTATTCTGTGAGAACTTGAGGATTCAAAGACTAAAGAGAACCATCACCACTGCATTTCAGAAACTTAAGATCTACTGTAGTATACAGACACAAATAATTACTGGAAGATCAGAATGGTATAATATTAAGAACAAAATAGAGAAGAAATGGTGTCAGGTCAATCCGGGAATAAGAACAGGTGAAGAACCATCAAGTGAAGAGGAATACTTGATCCCAAAGAAGAACTCACAGTTTATCAGGTGGACAGGGCTGGAAAAACAACTGAAAAAAAGTTTTTTGCTTTTTAATCTAGTTTCCTATTTAAATTAGTTTAAACAAAATTCTTAGTTTCCTATTAAAATTAGATATCACTGTAATACCAGTTCAAATAAAACAATTACCGTGTGCCAAGGATTCTGGATATAAATCTTTAAAAATCGTTGTTTTTTTTTTTTTTTCAGATTTTCAGAAAACTTCTACATATTAAAGTTTATTTTCCTATTTTCAAGAATAGTAAGCAAACAGAAAAGCACAATCATGCCCTTTATTAAATTTAGCTATTTTATCCTGAAGTGTTTTAAAGATGTCCAGTAGTTTGTAACAGTGGTCTTAAACAGACCCTAATCAGGTACTCTAAGTCTCAAACAGGGTGCTATGAAAGCTCCCCAAGGGGCGTGAGATTCAAGCGAAGTGGTTTTTTAATAACATCATTAATAAAATTACATATATCCCTTCTTAGACTGAAAATAAACACATATTCCAGACTTAAGTCAACTACAATTCCAAGTGCAAGAGAGAAACTCAAACAGTGGCTTGGTAATGTTGCCATAAAAAGGAACCAATGAGATTTTTATTTGTCATTTCAAAATGGTAAAGTGGTTGATGACACATTAGAGTTAAGTAGAAGCCAGAAATGCCTTCCTAAGAGAGATGAAAGATCTCAGAATACTTTCCTATGACACAAACATTTACAGAGGCCCAGCATAATTTGTTATGTCGCTTTCAAATTGCATTGAGTTTTAAATTGCAATGTCTTGCTCTTTCATTGCTTGTCCAGATCCATTCATTGTGGCTGAAATCTTAGTCTATTGCTTGAATGTTAAGCACAGAGAAAATTTTAGATTGCATCCTAGAGAAAGAAACAGTGCAATTTCAGTAACTAGAAGGAGTTTATATATAGCCAATTTTCAAGAGCTATGAAGGCCTGAGAAGCGGTTACTTATTTCCTAATGCCAGCCTCTTTGGTTTCCTTCCTTCCTAATGCCAGCCTCTTTGGTTTCCTTCCTTCCTCCTTCCTGCTTTTCCTTCATTCTTCCTTCCTAACTGGTAGCTATTTTCCAAGTTATTTTAATATATCTCAATTAAGCCGAAAATAACTAACTTTAGTTTCAATACTCAGAGAGAACAAATACCAATAAGGAGTTTGAAATAGACTTGAAATTCCACTTCCTATCACTTTCTACTCAGAACACTCCCAAGTAAGGACTTTAAACTTAAATCACCGTGAGCACACATTATCATACTGACTTCAGATGCCTACTGTCTGGGGCTGCCTTCTGAACAATTTATCTGTCCTTTTTTTGCTCTTTAATTATTAGTTATTTATTTTATTTTACATTGTTTTCTACCCCAAGGTTGTCCCATCACTGTCACCCGTGAACTCTCATCTCAGTGTACCCCAGATTTTACCCCCATGCCCTCTCTCTTGCTCTATGCTTCAGTTCTACTAACAGTTTTAAATTTTCTTATCCGTTTGTCTGTTTTCCCTATACCCCACATATAGTTGAGGCCATTTTGTATCTCTCTTTTTCTTTCTGGCTTATTTCCACTAGCATATTTCTTATAGCTTCATTCATGTTGCCATGAATGACCTAAGTTTGTCTTTTTTGACTGACGAATAATATTCCATTTGTGTACATATACCACATTTTCTGATCCCTTTATGTGTTTGGGAGAATTTCAGTTGTTTCCATATCCTGGCTACTGTACATAGTGCTGCAATAAACATCCTAGTATAGGTCTCCTTTTGAGTTAGTGGTTTTGTATTCTTTGGGTAGATTCCCAGAAGTGGGATTGCTGCATCGAATGTTAGTTCCGTTTTCAGTTGTTTAAGAGTCCTCCACACAGCTTTCCATAGTGGCTGGACCAATTTGCGTTCCCATCAGCAGTGTAAAAGTGTTTCTTTCTCTTCACATCCACACCAGCACTTGCTTTTTTCCATTTTTTTTTTAACATGGGACATTCTTACTGGTATCTCATTGTGGCTTTGATTTATATTTCCCTGATTATTAGTGATGTTAAGCATTTTTTCATATGCCTATGAGTCATTTGTATTTCTTCTTTTGAGAAGTGTCTTTTTAGCTCTTCACCCCATTTTTTGACTGTGCTTTTTGCTTTTTTGTTGTTGTTGTTGTTAAGTTGTGTAAGTTCTTTGTGTGTTCTTGTTATTAGATCCTTATCACCTACATGAAGGACAAAAATTTTTTACTCTTCAGTTGGTTTCTTTTGTTTATTGTCTGTTTTGCTGTACAGAAGTTTTTAATTTAATGCAGTCCCAGCTGTTTATATCTTCCTTCATTAATTTAACATCCATATATGTGAATTGAAAGAGAATTCTGAAGTGTAAGTTTTGGAGTGTTTTGTTCATCTTTTCATCTATGTATTTAATGGTTTCAGGTCTTACATCCAATCTTTCATCCCTTTTGAGTTGGTTTTTATACATGATGGGAGAGAGTAGTCTAGATCTATTCTTTTGCATGTAGCAGCATCTGACTATATTTGAGGCATTCAAGCTAGGCTGGTCTCTTCTGAAACTTTTTGTTTCTTATTGCAAAATGCCTGGTATGAACAGAATTTCAACCTGGACAAAGTTAGTTTAAGTGCTATAAAAGAGAAAAAAATATTTTTAAAAAGGGGGTGTGCATTTTATTTATGGAGAAAAGCAATAAAAATTTTTGAGTAGTGTTTAGAATTGTAACACTTAAAACAATGCAGAAAAATACTCGCACACTAGCTAGTACCCAAATCTGGTAAGGCTAAAACAAAATTCTGGTTGCTTCTGGGTAGTATTCCAATGGTTTTCTGGCAGAGGTGTCAAGCACTGATTCATTGTTGAGTGAATAAGCAGACATATATGAGTCTACTCTTTGAAATCACAATCACTGAAAGACATGGGCTCCCAAGATTCACATTGCACTACTGCAGATGGAAAGAGCATATATCTGTACTCCTCCTCATTGGAAGCTCTGTCTTTTGAAATAGGACCAGAATATTCTGCTTTCCACATTCTCCCTCAACACCAGGTGTTTTCTTTTTGTCTTTTTTCCCACTGTTTCTACTATTTTTTTCAATAGCATGGTATCAGACATCTGGAAGTAAATACCAAATCCACAGAATCACTTAAATATGCTCCTTTTGTTCTCAATGCTGGTATCCTTAAATCCAGCAGCAGCATTTTCCAGGCCCATGATCCTTTCTCCTTGCCTCGCAATATAAGTTTGAGACAGACTGTCACAAGGTATAATCAAGATTAGATTGGGAGATGTGGAGATACTGCAACCCCAAAGAATTTCCCAGGACACTTGTCCAATAAGCTGAAAACAGGAAAACTTCAAAATAGAAGATGGTCTCATGCAAAAGGAGTAATTCTTCTTGTCATTAACTAAATTAACATGGACTTGGGATAGCCTCAGTCTAACAGAGCAGATGCCACCTCTCCTCTGAAGGCCCTTGTAGTCAAAGGAAAGGCCAAGAGAGACCAACAGGATCAAAGAGGGCTTCTGTCAGACTCCATGAAGATATTCTCACCTTTGCTAATCACACACCTCACACCTGCCCTTTGCAAAAGATTCTCTGGAAGGGTGCACAGCATGATGGGGAAAAGACCATGTGAGAATGGTCAATAATAGCATATAATATCCTTCAGTATATAGAAATGTATGTAGAATTGTCCCTTTCTTTGAACTGTTGAATTTGCATAATCGGTGTTTGCAAGGTGTTCACTATGGAATAAGATTTGTACTAAGTGCATTCATTAATCCACATTAACAAATGACCCAAATGAAGTTGACTTCTCCAGAGTTTCACAGCTAACAAAAAGCAAGTAAGAATTTCTGAGCCAAAAAGTAATTTTAGAGGCTGCTTTAAACCCCTTGTATGGCATCCCATTGCTGAGTTTTCCCACCACCATTTCATTATTAAATTTTTCAATCAATCACACAGAAAGGCTGAATGATGAATAAACATCCCTATACTTATCACCCAGATTTTAAAATTGCTAACATTTCACTTCACAACATTTGCTTTATCACATATGCTTCCATCTATCTGTGGTTATTTCAGCAGTAATATTTTGTTAGCTCAGGGACAATGATCAGCAATAACTACACCAAAGGTGTTTCTTGGCACCACATCTGTCCTGGCACTTCAGTGCAGTTATTCCATTTTGATCATGGGAAGTAAATTCCCAAGGACACTTGCAAACTCCAAAAAAGTTGGGTTGCAGATTGGAGTCTTGATCTGGTGTTTATGCGATAGAGTGATAAAACTGACCTTCTATAATCCAAAGCTCTTCTGTGCTATCAATGTCACTGTCACTTACCTGAAGTATAACATGGTGGGACCTCAGATTTTCAATAAGTTTGCAGGGTTTTTAAAAGAAACCTTCCAGATATTATTTAGCTAAAAGACTCCTGCACAATGCTAGAGAATGTTGTTCTCTTGCAAATTTTGCTTTAAAAAACATGAAATGATATAAAGACCATATCAACAGTAGATAAGGGGCAGTATTCAAATGGCATTTACCTCCTTCTTTAGAGTTTTCATATTATCTGCATTTTTTTACAACTGTTTATACTTTTTATGATCAGAGAAAAGATTTCAGATTTAAATAAAACATTTGATTTTACCTGGTAAGAACAGTAACAACATTAGTGCTAAGCAGAGAGAAAAATCATCCTACAATACAAAATATGCCACTGAAAATACATATATATATTTATATATATTTATATATATGTACATGAACACATATGTAATACATGAAACTGAATGTAAGTCTAGTGAAATATACTGATTATTTAAAGGGGGAAGTTGTTCTTTATGACAGTAAATTTGTAATAAAGAACATTATTATTTCTGTCAACAATATGTTTTCTTTTTTAATGAATTTACTATGCATGAGGTTATAATCATGCTTGAGCTATATACAGAGTGTTGCATTCAGCTGCTCCTGGCTCACTATGTCATCTCACCCACAGTGGCATTGCAGCATGGAGGAAAGGGGAACACTCCTGTCACTTCTCAATCTGGCATCAAATCCTAAAGTTCAAGGTCAGTAGTGGGGTTTCTTGGGCCTCAGGGCACCTACATCTGTGCCTGTCAGAAATAGATGTCTCTAGTCCATTCAGATAACTTGAAAAATCATCCCTGTGAAACTCAGGACAACTCACTGACGCTCAAATTTCCTGTTTCCTTAACAGACAATAAAAGGATTAAAACACACCCTTGAGGTACTGTCAGAATCAATACCATAAACTGTAAATGTGAAACTGTTAAAAGTACACAAATTTACCATTACTCTTAAGTCTTTTCCAAAGAAGAAAAATACATTGAAGGTGATTTGAGGGCTGCAAATACATTCATAAGACATGGGCTAGAGAGTTTTGAATTGGAATTATGGTTGTACAAGCTCTTCGCTAGCCAGTTGATACAACAGAGCATCAAATTTCCTTTATTTCCTGAGAAAATAAAGCGCATGTAAAGTATGTAGCACAACAGCTTACACATACACTAGTTTATACTTATCATTAGATGAGAATAACTGGTAGATAATGATGATAATGATGAGTTCACCGGGCAAAATAAATAAATCTATTATTACTACATTTATAGGTTCTTAAGAACACAAGATAACCACGTCTTGTGCTTTTTCCAATCATCCAGAAAAAAATAAAATATACTGATGACTGATGAGAGCATATGAGAGCATATCCATTTAAAATGGTTCTTATGCATGCAGGGGCAGCCCAAAGCCTCCGGACAGACTATCACTGAAGTAAAAGGAGTATATCTGAACTTCAGATAGGCCTGCCCGGCCACAAATGCATGCCAGGTATTTATTTGTTTAGGTAATATTGAGCTGCAAGATTTGCATGTTTTCTTACTTTTTAAAATCCATTTCCGTTTTCATGTTCATGGCTGTCCTTGGCACTAACAGCCTGGTCCACCTGCTACATTCCTTGGCAGAAAACAAGTCTCCTGACTCCATCTGGAGCTGCTACACTCCAGGTCTCATTAGCAGGCTGAGGCTTCCATCAGGCACAGTGCTGTCCTCCCCAGCACTGGCACTGTAGTGGCCTGCAGGCCAGGTGACAAGACCTGTTTAGCAAGCTAGAGGCTGTGCTTGGCTGGCACTTTGTACACCAGCATTAGAGCATGTGGCTACCTTCAGTGTTATTACTGCTGTTGCTACTACTGTATCTATGGTGGCTGGGGCTCTATTGGTAAGTGACTTCAAGGTAGCACATAGTCAGCACTGACTACCACCAAGAACTAATCAAGGGATAACACACACCTTGTCTCTTTTAATCATCACATCAACCCTCCACCGGATATACTATTCCTAGAGATTAGAACACTGACACTCAAAGAAATTAAGTCCCTTGTCCAGGATTACACCATTGTCAATTCCAGAGCTCAGGGTCTAGCCAGAGCTAAAGTTCTGCCAATACCACCTAAGGGTGACCAATTCTAACCCACACCCAGCCAAGTTTGGGGGAGTTAAAGAGGTTGGATGGCAAGTAAGGTAACAGTAGTGAAAGGGATTACCAAATTTTCCCATTTTGACCTATAAGAAGATTATGCCCATCAGGTAGCTCGACAGATATGATCAGTTTCAAGAATAATTCTTTTTATTGCCTAGACAACCAGTTGCTTTTGTCATTCAACTGATCATCTCATAACAAAATAACTAAGCCCCATTCATGAGTGTATTTCCTCAATACCCTTACAATGCACATGGAAAAAAGACAGAAGTACAAATTGAAGGGGTGTAAAAACAGAGAGTAATTCTGTAAAGTCAAAGGCAACCTCACCCCCCTGCCCTGCCCTTCTCTGCAACACTGGTACTGCAAACAGGTATGTCCATCACAGACATTCAACAGTGTTGACTGGAGTGTCCACTGCCTAGCATTAGGACTTTTAAATTTAGATTCTGGCTTAACACTTTAACTTAGTTGTATGAAAATTGAAAGTCACTTCCCCTCTCTAAACCCTAAACCTCAGTTCTTTTATCTGTGATGCAGACAAGTTACTAAGTGTAGCTTATGGGTTATTCAGAGATTCATGGATGCAGTATATAAATGCATAATGCCTAGCAACAAAACAAGAGACTAGTAAATGTGAGTTTTATATCTTACATCCTTTGCTTTGGTCCCAAAAGGTTCCTATGCTAAGTAACAGTGTCCAGGCTAATGTATTAAGTTTTCACATCTTCTAATAAATGCCATTGTTTGAGCCCATACTAGGTAACAAGCAATGTGCAGGTGTCCCTGACTTCTTGGAAACTCCTGCTATAACACTTTAATTTTACAAAAGACATACATTTATTAGTAGCTGTTTTCATCAGCCCCCAAAAAGCAAAAAACAACAACAAACAACAACAATAACAAAAAAAAACACGTTAGATTTTTGCTTACAAAAAGCAAATAGTGAAATAGCATTGGTTTTGATAACTGCTGTAGGGGAAGTTGCATCTCCAGCAACAAGGATAGTCCCACTAAACTCTATCATACACTTTTACTCTGCTTTTACTCTGTTCCTGTTATTTTAGTATTAAGTGTTATCCTGCTTTTACTCTATCCCTGTTTCTGTTCCTGCTATTTTAGTTTTAAGTATTATCTGGTATGTTTCACAGGTTAATTCTAGGTCTGGAAAAGCACAAATATTTTTCCATATGAGATATTGACAACTGCTTCTTTTCTTTATGCATTTCAGCCTGGAAAGGTTTCACAGGACAACCTACTTTTGACAGCAGGGAAACACTATGCTGTGTGCTTTACATTCTATCTCCAATACTCCCAATAATTCTGTAATTGAGAAATTATCCTCAGATTACAGAAGATACCGGAAATAATGGCAGTTCAAAAGGCAGTAATTGATCTGTTGAGGGGTTTGACCTCCAGTCCATGCTTTTTCAATACATCTTCCATCCATCCCAACCAAGAAGGAACTATACATGTTGTCTCACTACCAGGAGGGTGGTGGATCATCTGCTGAGCTCTGGCAGTCCCTGAACATAATCATGGCCCAGGAAGTGTCACCCAATGTCAGCTCCGGTGAGCAGCCTAGCATCCAATTCCTGCCAGAAGTGTAATCCCATCCACTACAGATCTTGGCCAATGAGGCCTGCAGGGGAACATTCCCTGTGTCAATGTGTTGAGCAAATTTAGGGTGGTTCGGATGAAAAGAAGAACCAACTGTAGTTTTAAGTCAAATATTTTTTTAAAAAAGGATACTTTTTGTTTTGTTTTAATTCTGTATAGTCCCTTGAGTTTAACTTGCAATTCTTGATATGCCACTCAAGAGTTTAAAATTTTAAGATTCATTTTCAAGGGGGCTTTTGGTTAAGGTTTAAAATAATTCAAGCTGGGCACACTAATGTACTGCCCTGCAGAATCATTTCAAAATATATTTTTTCTTAGATATTTAACACTGAATTAGAAATCAGCTATATCCATTTTCTTTTCTTATGTACTTTAATTGTCTGACAAACCTTTTCAAATATTAAACTATACCAGTAATTCCCTAACAAATTAAAATATTCAGCAAACTTTAAAAACATAATAGTGTTTGTAATCTTTGTCAAAAACTTCATCTTTCAAAACAAAATGACAAGAGTAATGTCAACTACACAATTAAGTAGCTATTGTAGCATCACTATATACTCTTATTCTAATAAGTCAAATTATTAGATCCCAAAACAGAGTGGTCTCTGTATATA
This sequence comes from Uropsilus gracilis, assembly GCA_004024945.1. Taxonomy (NCBI): domain Eukaryota; kingdom Metazoa; phylum Chordata; class Mammalia; order Eulipotyphla; family Talpidae; genus Uropsilus; species Uropsilus gracilis. The sequence goes on along the minus strand of PVHY01016184.1, from coordinate 17,084 downwards.
ATCTGCATTCAGGCTACATCATTACCTAATATTGCTGAATTTCATATAATTCAAAACATAAAATTTGTTGACACTTTCTGTAGGGTACAGTTAACTGCATGCAGGGTTGCTTGTTTTTAGTTTCTAGAGAATCTTATCTACCTTCGTATTGTCTGAAAACTTTAATGAAGTACATGAGATCCTTTACATTGTGCTGCAATCCTATTAAATATCTACAAATTTTGTCACTTGATTTAGAAACATTAAATGTATCACTCTTTGTTCCTTTTTAAGTTTTCTGGTCTCCTTGACACATTTCTTTGCTGTCTTATAGAACTAAGAATAGCTGAATTTCCTTCTTGTCTAGCAGGGGCAGTATAGATAGCTTTAGGTTTCACTGTGAAATGACCAAAAATTTTAAATAATAATTTGCTTAAAATTTTAAAATAAGTTTATTTTTCCCACATATAAAGTCTTAAGATAAGTTGTTACTTGGGGCCAGACTTTTATAACCATGACCATTCCTCAACATATCACTTTGACTTTATGGACAAACTGGCTGCCATTGGTCATAACAAAATCACAAATCCACAGCAGCTACTAGGGAGGCTGGGAAATACTTTTACTCCAGACAGCCATGAACTTAGTGAAACACGAGGAGTCCCCGATCCTGACAACAAAGGATGTTGAGGAGGAAGGGATAGCATGCTGACTAGAGCCAAGTGGCCTATCTGACTCTGCCCCAAATCTGAAAATGCTCAAGGGGGTAGAAAAAATGGGATGGCTGCAGAGTTGGGAAACTGATCATATTGATTAGACACAATAAATTGAAATAAGTATAGAGAAGATAATGAGAGTCAGGTTTCACATGGCTAGAGAAAGTATTTTCAAAGGCGGACAGGTGGGAGATGAAAAAGAATCCTAAAATTTAGGATTGTAAGCATATCAATTCAGACAAAATGCTTTTTATAGCATATACAGACAAAGACATGGTTGTTGACATATGTGAGTCTAAATAAAAAATATACAGCAAGCAGAATGACAGCAGTTGTATGTGTTTCAACTTTGAATAACTGGTGAATAGTAGTGTTGATTTTCCATGAAAATTCATGCAAAACTTTTGACGCTCCTAAAACTTACCTACTAGTAGCCTGCTATTACCTTAGCTGTTGCCCTAACTGCCATTGCCTACCTGGTAAGCTGACTAACAAATATTCTGGTTTTTATATAGTATGTGTTACATATAGTGCATGCTACCTACTATACTCCTACAATAGAGCAAGCTAGAGAGAAAATGTGAAGAAAACCATAAAGAGAAGAACATACTTTATAGCACCGAATGCATTTATCAGTACCATAAGTTTAGGTCATATATTTGTAATAAAATTCAAGAATAAGTGATCCTGTGCAGTTCAAATCCACACCCACAGTGTTCACAGGTGAACAGTGTGTTTGTATGTGTTGGTATGTGGTACACATACATATCTATGCACATGTGTTCATGCATATGTGTGTATATATACAAATTCTCCTGATGGCCTTAAAGAAATGACCTTTAAAGCAATGTGTGACTGTCTTCACTAGTGAACCATCCAGATTGTGGTCTTTAAGTACTATCTACGTAAAAGAGTCAAAGGTGATGAGAGAAATAGCTAGTAACAGAATTGGAACAAGAAAAAGTTAAGTTGAAACAAAGATATCTTGAACCAAAATATAAGGAAATAACCAACGGGATGATTAAGGTATATCAAAAAGACTGAAGAACAGAAGATAATCCACTGAACAACACAAGAATTCATAGGGCTTTGCCGATTTATAAATAATCTAAATAAATAAAAAACAAAGGGAAAAATTCTTCCTAATATTAGATTACCAACTCATAAACATAGGACAAATGATGAAATGTGGATCACCCACAAACGGCTATCATATTTAACTGGTTCAGGTGGGAGGCGTTCATGAAGGCCAATGTTGGTGGGAAAGGTAGAGAGCAATGCAATCTTGGAACCTTCCCCACTACACTCTCATCAATTACAATGGGAAAATGCCAAATCTAAGTAGGGAGAGCTGGCAGACCCCAATATGATGAATGTTGAAGAGGGTAGGGTGGAGGAATTTGGTCATGCACTTGCTGCTGTGACTTAGTGTGAAAACTGCCATCCCTGTTAGGTAATTTTTAACAAAAAGGCAGAAACTCCATCTGGTCATGAAAAGATATTGGATGAACCCAGATCTAGAGATATACTACAAAAAAGGATCTGGACACTTTTAAGCAAGAATTTGAAAGACAAAGAAAGACCTAGGAAATGTTCTAGAGAAATGAGATAAAATGCAATGACAATTAACTATGCATTCCTAACTTGGGCCTGGGGCAGAAAAGAAAAAGATACTACTGGAACAGTTGTGAAATCTGAATGGGCTTTATGGACTGAATACAGTGGGCTTCAGCACTGTTTCCTGGATTGTCAGAATGGATGGTGAGGAAGTGGCAGAGATTCCTCATTTTATAGGAATAAAGACCTACCACAATATTTAGGTTGGTCAGGTATCAGGTCTGCTGCTTGCTCTTAAATTAACAGAAAATTGGGAAAAGTAAAATGGGAGATATCTGTATGATATCTGTATGATACTTGGAATTCTCTATAAGTTTGAAATTTTTTTGAAATAAAGCATTAAGTCAAAAAAACGAACTTGGGTTACATTGTTCAAGAAGAAGGGGAGCTCCAATAGTGATAAACTGATAATGATCTCTCCTGATTAGGCCACAAATCATGCCAAATCATGCCTGTATCTGCACAACTTGACTTTGCTCAGTTCAACAGAGATAATCCTTCCCATTGTCCCTGCCTCAGTTGTTCTTCTGAGCAACATTATTTACTTCCCTCTGGTCCATCAATGAGATTCCAAACTACCTTACAAGCAAATCAGTTAGAGTTACCACAGGCAACACATTTTGAGCTAGATAACAAGGTGTTTTCAACATGATAATATTTGTACATCACTTAAGATTTTATTGATACAACTCAGTGGAAGCAGAAAACAAGCAGAAGTAAAAGAATGGAAGTAATGCACCCAAGACAATTGGTGATTAAATGCAATACCAAGACAGCATTTAGAGCATGAGACAGCAGAAATTGAAGAAAACATTAAGGAGAGCAAGTTTCAAGGGTGCAGCCTTGGATCACCTCTACAGCATGCACAAAGACCTGTATGGGTAATTATCCAAAAAGGCTGGCCAATAAGTCTTTAAATAAGAATTCTACACTTGGTTTTGACAGGTATAATTTTGACTTGCAGACCTATCATGTATGAGAAAAAGAACAAAGGTAAGGAAAAATTTCCTTCCTAGTTCAAATCCATGAATTCCATCCTCAATGACCTAATAGAAGGTTAGATACATTTAAAAAAAATCACCAATTATGCAGTCGTTTATTTAACACTGCTGATAAAGTCACCTTAAGATAGAGAGATTATAATTGATATAATGAAGAGAATATAGTAATTACGTTTTTAAATAAACACTTGTCTTTTTTCACATTCAAATTCAGAGTTCACAAACATTGACTGAATTTCTACCACTCTGTGCCTTAAACATCAAGATAAAGAAAATTAGCAGTCCCTGCACTGACCAGTGTTCAGATTGAGGAGACAAAAGTGTAAATTATAAAATTTAATTATAAAATCTGATGCTACTTGAGATCCCATAAGCCCTTAAAATTTTAACTATTTCTGGTTTAGCTGTGGTCTCTATCATTTAAAATACCAAATCATATAAAATATATCACTCAATTTTTTGGTCCCGAGGACCATGGCTGAACTGTGTCAGAATTGTCTGGAGTGTTTTTCAATTAATCAAAATTAACTAATTAATCAAAACCCCAGGAATAAGATTAAGATTTCAGTATTTTTAAAGTTGCACAGTGGATTCTGATGCACATCTAAGTTTAGGAGTTTCTGATTTAAATAACTGCCACTAATTCTAACCCAGAGTGACCTCTGCTCATTACAATAGTTGGCAAAATAAAAATCCTTCCATTGGCTGTGAAATTCAAAGGACTGCTGATTAATTCATTTGAATATGATTAAATTGCCTCCATCTACCCTGGGTTTGAAATGTTTGCTACTACATCCATTATTAATGCTATTCCTTTCCAAAGCCTATCCCTTTGACCTCTGTTTATCTCTCTGGTCTCCTATCTGACTTTATAGTTACTTGTTGTTATGTGCAATTACATCATGCTGAGTATGAGGACACCCCACAAGCTGTTAGCTATATTAACTTAATAATAGATTTCAGGGTGTGATTTCCAATTAATTTCATTTTCCATATGCACATGCAGCTCTATGGGAAGCCAGAATTATAGAGTAGCCATATGGTGCCTCATAAGTAACAATTAAAACCAATTTTCTATTCTTTGACACTTAAAAAAAATTATATGGTTTAAATGCCACAGAGAAAATTGAAACTTCAACAGCATCTGCAGCTCTCGAGAAAGATGCCCCAATTTCCACATTTGTGGTCCGATACTCCAATATCCAGTTTGGCACCAGCTGTTAGTATGTTTGCTTCCTGTCCACTCTTCCCCAAGTGGAATGTCCTAGAACAGCAGTGACAAATTGCTGGGCTTTCTTATGCCATTTTTCTAAGCTGCATCGAAAGAACTTTTTATTTTTCAGAATAGATGATTTTGAGTAATAAGACTTTTCCACTGACCCAATTCCAAAGGCAATGTCTAAAACAGTGCTGCTACTATGCCAAGGCAAAGGAAGAATAAGTAGTCCATGAAAAGCAAGTGATGTTTTTCCATGCAATAAAAGTAATTGTCCTGTGCAATGAGGGCTAAGGACAACAGCTCCCTTGGGTAACACAGGTTAGTGCATCACTTGGGTGGGTGGTCCTTTTAGACTTACAAAAGGGTACAATTTTATCAATTCCCAGGGGTTCAATTTCATTCATCATCTGGGAGATTAAGGATGAAACATGTAGTCACACTTATCAAGATAAACAAGGAGACAGAAAGTACAAAACCTTGATTTTATAAGTTTTCCCCAATTGTCAGTTCTAAACGTTTCAAGTTTTAATGAGCGCAAACAATACTACAACGCAGATTTTCTCTAAAGAACACTTTAGTAGTTGTGCTCAACAGATGACTAAACTGAACTATTTCATATTCAGTGATGAATCCTCTCTATTGCAAATATATGAGGGCAGAGGTTGCAGAGAGAACTATGAGTGGGAGAAACAAGAAGTTCAGCAGTCTCTTCAGATTCTTATGAGTGAAAAATTCATCTACATATTTTTCTGAGAAAAAAAGTATGAGATAAAACTGTAAAATTAATATCAAATAATCCATCAATAAAATTTATAATGGGTGAGAAAACTCTATGTCTTGTGTTGAATTGTCTCCCCCTGTCCTCCCATTCAGACAGTGAAGTCCTAATAGTCCAGAATGGAACTTTATTTGAAGATAGAGTTACTACAGATATAATTAATTTATATGATTTTATTGGGTGGGCATTAATGCAATGTGTGTTCTTACGAAAAAGGGAAAATTTGAAGAAGCATACATACACATAGGGAAACTCCACATCAAGAGAAAGGTAGAGACTGAGTGTACTGCAACCAATTGTTGGGGAAGCATGAGGCATTCGCCTAGTCAATCTGCATAGGTTTTTTTTTATTGGTTTTAGCAGTTACATGGCCATATTAGGAAGAGCAGTGCCAACAGGTTCACCAGAGCCAGGGCAGGGAGAATCAGGATACCCTTCAGCTCCCCCAGGAATCTTCATACTCTTTCTCTGGTCCCCCTCCTCTGGCGTCCTCTCATGCTCTTGCACATGCCTTCATTCCCTCTCCACCCCTTTTTTCCCCCTCTTTCCCAGGTCCAGGTGTGTACACTCACATTTGCACATAATCACTGGGTCTCACAATCATGGGGAAAACACAACACCTCAGATGCCAGATATAAAGGCTAGTGAAGGGAAAAGCCTGACTAACTCACCTTACACTGTAGTACTGCTCTTATGAGCCAAGGAAGTTAAAAATCTCCAGTGACTCAGAAGTAGCTAGAAGAGAGGCCAAGAACAGAAGAGGGTGGCCTCAAAAGGAGCACTCCTGCCCACAACCTGATTTTAGATTTCCAGCCTCCAGAACTCCGAAACCAATGTTTGTTATTAAACCACCATGTGTGTGTTACTCCTTGCCACAACTCCAGCAAACATATACAGTCTCCACAACTCCAGCAAACATATACAGTCTGTGACATCTTAAGAACAAGGATCAGACCCTGACTCCACCAGTTCTGTGAACTCAACAAGAGATTTTCTTAAGCTGAATTTCCTTCCCCAAACAGTTTTGTGATAATAATACCCACCTCTGCAGCACTACGGTGAGGATTAAATTTGAGAAGTTCAGGAAGCATAATTCACAGTATTTGTGCAGGTATAAGTGCCATACCCACATATTTCTCCACATCACCTCCTAGCCCCAAGAACAAACTCAGTTTTTGAGAATGCAGGAAAAGCTCAGCTGGTTTTCCAGTGTTTTCTCCTAATAATTCCATAATGGGCCATCACACAGGTCTCCCTTTTCATGTTCCTGGAACAACAGACTCCTCCCTTCTTTGAAGTTACTAAATAACAAAACTGTGATACTCCTACCTTTCTGTCAGAAATGCGGTGTACTAAGTAACAGTGATCACTATGAATATTATCCCCCCATTCCTCCCTGGTCCCACTTTTTCCCTTCTTCCTTCACCCATACTCACAAAGCAGAGAAACATAAAAATCAGCCAATTGGTATTAACAGTTGTGCATTTTACTTGTCTAGGATGTTAGACTTCTGTCAGATGCTTAAGAGAACATTAAAAAAAAATCCTCTTTGGTAATTAACCTTTATTTCCTTATAAGGAGCAACAGAAACTTCTCACTCCGTATTTTATTTACTTTGTCTTATTCCCAGAGATTACTTGCTCTTGTTTTAATGACTACTACAAACTCATTGCACAAAAGCATTGTAATAATAAGCAAGTACTTTGCTTCTTAACTTTTTGTAATAATGAGTTAATAACCACTAACCACAGCAATTACTTACTCCTATGTATGTGGACACTTCTAAACAACAAGAATATAAAGGCAATTCTTTCATATAGTTTGCTTTCATGTACTCATTAAGACATGAGTAGTTTCACCCTAAGAAAGTATTAAAGCACTCAACAATCATTAAAAAAAAATCTCTTGTCTGGAAAAAGAACAGCACAAAGCTTAGCAGATGTAATACTTCCCCCCTCACCATCTAATTGTTATTCTGTTTTCCCCACTCCCATTCACAAAAATGACCAAAATAATTCTCAGAACAGTTCACTTTTCAATGGTGCATACTCAAAATTCATCTGAAATTAAAAAGATGTGTTTAATTAGCATGTGCAGCCTAGGTTTCTGTCTCCCATCTTCATCAGATTAAATTGCAGACAAATACACTCATGAAACAGATTTAGGCATATAAACTTAGTGGTTGCTAGTTCACCATCACATTACATTAGAAGGGCTTCAAAATTCCAGCCTGTTATTTTTTTTACACTTGATCTTAGCCAAAAGGCCGAGAAGCGATTGCCTGTTATTTTTTTTAAGGCCACTCAGCCAATTACTCATGGGCTTTCAGATCATGAAATGAGATTCAAAGGTTCGATCTGTCAAGGGTATGGCATCTTTTCCTACATCCCCGCCACAACACCCTTTTTCATTTTTATGGCATAATGGAAATAGTGAGAGCACGAAGAGTCATTATTCATTATTCATCCATACCTACCCTACCCTTTCAGTGACCATCCCTTGAAGATGGGTGGAGTACAAATTCACCAGGTAGGATTTTTCTCCATCTTTCCTTTTAAAATGCATCCTGAAAGTCCATGTTGTCAAAGTGACATCCTATTGGCAAAAGAATTTCCCAATTTCCTGCAATTCAGAAGCAGTATGATGCTAATGTTCAAGAAAATAACAAATTACATAAATTACATAAAGTTTTTCAATATCAACTTTTTTGTCCACAAGCTGAGACACTTCTGTAAGATTGCTGAAAAATTAAACTGAGCTCATTTTTATCAACTGCCCAGTAAACAACACTGGTACAAAAATAAATGCATAGTAGGTGGTAGTTTCTATTATTACTATTAATATTATTCTTCCTAAGATTAAAAAAAATCTTATTCATGCAATGACAAATGACCTGTAAAAGACATATACATACAAAAATATATGTACATATTTTAATACTATAATTTTAAACTATGACAGATTTTATACAATTATTTGACTACCAAATAAACCAATAGTGGTTCTACCACTTTATTATAAATTATATTATACTATATTATATAGTATAAAATGATTTAATAAACTATAACAGAAATCATAAAGATTAGAACATATTTTTATTTTATTATAGTTTATTTTTATAATTACAATGTGTATTTTAGGTATTTCTCCCTTCCTTATATATTTTTATACTCTATTTTAGAATCTATTTTTATAATCTATTTTTATATAAAATTTGTGTATTTTGTTATAACATATATGTCCTGGTCATCTAGGATGCCACAAAAAAATGTCTGAACACACTTTGAATTTCCCAAAGCCATAGCCAGAAGTCACTATTCAAAGGCATGTTTGAGATTCTGTGACAGTGAAAGAAGTATAGTGTCACTGGGGGAAACAAGCCTCTTATTCTCCTTCTGACTTTGAACAAGTTGGTCATTTGTAAAATGTTTTATTATTCCTATTTCCTTGACTTTTAAGTCTCAGCTCCCTTAGAATAATACGTTCAGGCCTTTAACAAGAACACTGGGGAAGACAGGGCTCAGCAAAGATCCTTAAGTAAAACTGGTACTTTCATCCCTGGGATACTATGAAATGTCAGAAGAGAAGAAGTTAATAATAATCTGTAAGATACTGTTCAGTGAAAAATGACAAGGTACAGAAAAGGAAGTGCAATATGTTATCTAGTAAGCTGACCAGGCCTCATCAAGGTTCTTATGGGATATGCATTTGAACTATTAGCAGATACCAGAAAAGAAGGGATGTACTAACTGTCCTTGAAGTTCTCTAGTGTCAGTTAAGTGTAAGATAACGTGTGGAGTAAAGGAGAAGAATAAAGAGAAGGAAACTTCAAGATAATTTTAATGTTTCCTTCTAAAAAAAATCAAGTTTATTTGCAGAAACAATGCAATTTGACCAATCTACCATTCTCCTTCTTTTTATAAATACACAGTTGCCCACTCTGGAAGTGAACTCATCACTTTTTCCAGGCAGTTTTCTTCTACCTGAACACCAAATCTGAAGTCTTAGTTCCTCACATATCTGCTTTGTTCAGATGATTTACATGGCTCACTGGATTTTGTTTTTCCTCTATTAATACTCACCCCAATCGTTATTTCTGAACTTCATTTAGATGTTCAGCAACCTACAAACCTAAAAAGGCTTCCTAACTCCCTATAATTTTGTAGTTCCCTTAGTCTCACAGTTTATACAAATGCCTACTCCCATTTATCACATTGCACGCAAGCTACTGTTACTTTTCATAACCTGTAATCTTCCCCTATGTAGGAACCAAGCTTCATTCATAATCCAATCCCAGCCCCTTTTCCATTGTCCATCACACAGAAGCCATGGGTCTGCTGAATGCATCTATGAAAGAGGAACAAATTCTACAAGTAGTTCTTACTCAAAGATCTCCAAGGTTCCACAAGACATTTCAGTGTTTACATTGGATATACCTCCACATCTATATCCATCTCAGGTGTCTAACATATCTGAAAAGTACCCCCTCTTTATGTCTTTGACTTACTAAAATACAACCCATTCCAGTCACTGTACACAGAGTCCTGGATCAGGCATCATATCCTACTGGACTAAATCATATCTCCATCCATTTAAAACAAGATTTTGCATTCAAAAAAAAAAAAAAAAGAAGAAGAAGAATTTACAGACTAATGCTCAAGCAACTGGTAGCTGATGAGTCTTTTTAATTATCCCGTTGGATGCCTGAAAATGGTGACATTTTAGGGTGTCTGACATTTTAAGGTTAAATATTTGTACTTCTCATGATACAAATTTTAAGAAATCAATCTAAAAATCCTCCAAGAGAAAAATGGTTAAATAATCACTACTTCATCAAAAATGGATTTTAATATAATCAGTACAGTTACATTTGGGGAGAATAATGACAAGAGAAGACTGTCATACATCATCTTAATGTTAAAAAGAAGAGGCTACCACATGTATATATAAAGTAAGATCTCAATTTGTGAAATAAGGTTATATAAAATTGTTAATATGCATTTATATTTGCAAACAAAAAAATAAAGGGGATGAACTAAATTTGTATTTCTCTAAGGACAAATTAAGTAGCTCAGTTTTACTTTCTTCACTATAATTCCCTCTACTCTGTCTACAAGTAATGTAATAATCATACATCATTTGTAGAAATCCTGGGGGGTGGGGGAGAGTAAGCTTTTTACCTTTAAGTAAAAAAGCAAATTTTCTTCACAAATTTCATAGAAGATTTAGCAAAGTAACCAGTACTCAACTATCTTCTACTAAAACATTTTTTTTCAAATAAATCGTGCTCATTAAAAATATACACAGCACTTCAGTCTATGAAGCGGCCGAGGCTAGGAATCGCGGTTCGAGTCCCGACTGGGGCCTGTAGCGAGACCTAGTTCCAAAAAACTAGCTGGGCATGGTGGCACGCGCCAGTAATCCCAGCTACGTGGGAAGCTGAGGCTGGGGATTGCTTGAGTCTGTGGTACCTCCGGCAATGAGGGCCTGCGGTTCGATGGGCAAAAATAGTGAGAACTAGTCTCAAAAAAAAAATATATATATATATATGCACACACACACACACACACACACACACACACACACACCCCACCACCGGGGATTAAAATGATGTGAAATATATATATATATATATATATATATAAATTATTTTAAAAAATATACGCACCATAAACAAAAGTGAGCCATTATGCTTCAAACAATAGTAAATAAAATGGACTTGTATGAAATTTAAAATATAATTTTCTAGTATTTTAAAGCTTAATGGTTACCTTCATACTGAAGATTTCATCTATTCTCCATTATTAATGCCTCATAACTATAGTATATTTAACCTTCATAAGGAGTAGGAAAACTATTGATGGAAATTAACAAAATACTTTTAAATACAAGGTAATATTGAATTTTAATAAGGTGGAACTATATGTCTTCTTATGTCTTTCAGGACTAAAAGAAAATAGTAATTTGAAAACATTTTGACAAGCTCTTTATTCAAGGTACTATTCCTACTTGCACAGAAGAAAACTTTATTCCTTTTTAAAATTTATGCCATTTCAAAGGAGACTACTGAAAGTCCACCAGAGAAAGAAGGCTCAGAGAAAGCGTCCCAACTTACCCTCTACTGAGATCATCAGGTTTTTGTTTTTTTTTTTAATCTTTCTTTGCACTTGTAAAATCTAAAATTGATTTTTCCCAGTTGAACCAAAGCAGAGAAGGGCCAATGTTTTATTAAAGATTCTTCAGTCCCCTAGCACAAACTGTCTTTTTTATTCATATGAATGAAAATCTGTCTTTCTGTTCATGTGAAAATATTCATAAACTAACACTCTTGAAACTTAACCCAATTGTATGTAACCCCCCCAAAAAAGAGAGAAAAGAAAGGACGATGTCGGCAACCCTGTTAGCTGCCCAGTTCTCAAGAAGAGTTGGCACAAGTGAAACTCTACCACAGGCACCATGGAGACTAGTCTTGCATGACTTTTGCTGTGTCTGAGAGGGAGACCATGATGGTAAAATAAAGGTGTTATTATGGCCAGTAAACATTTTCAATGTAAGAAAAATCATTGTTGGGCATAAAGGCACTACAAAAAAGTGTTCGTGTTACACAAAAGGCCGCAGAGTTAAGGAGAATCCAAAATGATTGTTCACATGAGAACAGAATGAGGGGCATGGTTTTTGATCAAATAGTTAAGACCTAGTCAGCTACAACTCTGCATGGGAGGCATCAAATAAATTTCAAAATAGTAAAGTAAGGAAAGGATGAAAATAAAAGACTAAAAAATGATATGATTCTTTGATCCTATGTAAGCCTGAGGTTCCATAGCAACACAGAAAGAGATAAATGTGAGAAAATAAATGCTTCCCATCTGGTCTTAAAAAAAACAAAAACAAAAACAAAAAACAAAAAAACTCAAGTGACTTATTTAAATTGATTTTAGTTTTTAAAGTGGTTTAGGTTGACAGCAATTGAGCACAAGGTACAGAGGTTTTCCTATACACCCCTTGCCACGTACATGTACAGCCCCCCCCCCCCATTATGAACATGGCCACCTGCGGGTAGCTTTATTGAACCTACATTAATATATCATAATACCCAGGTACATTATAGTTCACTTTTGGTGATATACTTTCTATGGGTTAGGGCAAATATAATGACATGTACTATATCCTATCATACATAGCAGTTTCACTGTCCTAACCAGTCCCTGTGGTCCACCTTTTTCTGCCTCCACTTCTTCCAACCCCCCTCAAACCAACCAGTTATCCCCTTAAATCAAGCTGCTAATTCAGTTGCATTCAGCAGATACTAAGTGAGAATCTGTGATCTTATTTTGAATTTTAACAGAATTCAGATCCTGTGTTTGTAGCTCTAAGTTCTGGTTTCATTGTTGACTATCGGCTGAAACTATTTTTAGTTTGTGCAGTCTTTGCTGGTGAACACCTTCCTGTACCCTCAAAAATAACAGCAGGGTTATCATACTCAAGTATTTCTTCCTCAGCCTCACTACATTTAGCCTAGAATGGAAAAGCTCTCAGGTCTTAAGTACTTGAATAATTAGACTAAACCCTTTCAGAATATAATTTCTCATCTCAACATTCAGACCTGTAATCACATCTGCAAAGTTCTTTCTGCCAAAGAAATCAACACAATCACAGGTTCTGGAGATTAGGGCATGACTATTATGGGGAGGTATTTTTCTCTTGAACATATGGTATAACTGAATGAATGGAACAGAAGAGTTCAAAATTAAATTATTATACTCAGTAAGAAAGTCACAAAACCTATCAGAGACTAGGGAAGAGATAGGACCAAACATTGTACCATAAAAGAAAAGTAGGAAAAGGTTAATAAGTAGATTAAAATGCTTACCATAGGAAATTACAAATTAAATCACAAAGAAAAACCATCTTTTATTAACTAGAGTAGCTTTAATAGACAGAAAGTAGCAAATTTGTTGTGATATGAAGAATTAGAAAATCTCCTATAAAGCTGGTAGGAATATAAAATACTACTCTGAAAACAATTTAGTAGTTTCTCAAAAAGTAACAGAGTTGCCATAACACTTTGTGACTACATTCCAGGTTTCTAACTAAGAGAAATGAAAAAATGTCTACACAAAGATTTGTGCCTGATTAGTCAAAGCAGCATCATTAATTTTGGTCCTATACTGGAACCAATCTTAATGTTCACCAATAGACCAAATATATCAACACTTATAAAATGGAATTTCATTCAGCAATGAAACGGAAACAATGCCCACACAGGCTGTCAGGGATGAATCCCCCTACTCCCCGAAAAAAAAAAAAAAAAAACAAAAAACCAAACAAACATTGTACTAAGCAAAATAAACCAGACACAAAATATAAGACTCTATTAATATACAGAAATTCCTAGAATAGAGTAAACCTGAAAAAGAAAAAGTAATTTAGAGGTTGCCTGGAGTTGGGGGTGAAAATGAAAAGTAACTTTTATAAAGGATATCAAGGATGTTGCTGAAGGGGTGGAGGGGAGATAGCTAGAACTAACTAGAGATGGTTAGACAACTCAACAAAGTCACTAAAAGGCATCAATTGTATGCTTGAAATGGGTAAATTAAAAATGCAATGTTTTCCTATAAAGATGCTTTAAAGCAATTTATGAAAAAAGGCTACAAAGCCCATGAGAAACATCCTTATGTAAAGAATATCATCCTTGGGAAAATTATCAAAATTGTGCTATCATTGAAGTTAAATACTTAATTAAAAAAACCCTAAATTTCATCCAGATTAAAGAAAATGAATGACATAAAATCAACTGTTCAGATTCTGAGCAGCTGTTCTCTTGGTCCAAGATGAACAAAACTAAAATAAATGGACATGAAATGCAGAAGCTGCCACAAAGACAGTTTGATCTGAATTCTATTTTCATGGATGTCGGAAACCTTTCACCCTAGCTTTCTGAATAACTACAACTAACTGGACAGACTAGAAAAGATGTGGCTGCCTCTATTACATAATTATCCACCAAATAACATTATTCACTAATCAATAGTGAACAAAGATGTTGTCGATTTTAGGGGTTCTCTTTGAAAGTCTAGGTTGTTTTTTATTTTATTTTATTTTATTTGTCCTATGGTATGGCTTGCATAAAGCAAAACACATACACAAAAATAAATATAAGTAAATAATTTGTACAGTTTTTAAGAATGAAAAGATAGATGTAGGAAACTTTCCTGATTCAGAATTAAACCCAGTTTAAAACTGGATATTTCCCATTCACAAGTGTGTTGAAATAGTCTCCGCTTTAAGTAGCTGAATTTATGTAAACATGATTAAATTCCCTGAGCAATTTGAGGAGCTGTGACACTTTAGAAAAATGTCAAGAATACCCACTATTTGGGAAAACAACAACTGCTATGTAAGACAGAGATTATCTCAAGGAAAATAGGAGCCATCCCAAAGAAACTTACTAGCACCACTTTTATTCAAATGTTGACTTTAGAGGATTTAAGTTGAGAGTTACATCCATTCTGCCAAATAAATATAAATATCTCAGATCAATTGGGCAAGAGGGGGAAAAAAAACAAAAACATGTAAGTTGAGAAAACAGAAAATACTAATGGTTTGCTTGACTCATTACTTCAAAAATACCCAGTTCTCACTATGAGCTGAGAACCAAATAGTTCAAATGAACTTTGACTACAAATGTCAAAACAGTGATTTAACAGAAGAAAAGCTCAAAAGGGAAAAGTCACCTAAGTGCAAACAAATTGACAGGGGAACTCATCCCAGTTGGATGGCATTCAATAAAAGCAGTAAGAATAAAGTTCACTCTGTGATAAATATACAAGACACTAGGAAAAAATCACAAATTCACATAGGAGAAATTAAAAAGTGATAAAAGACCCCATGTTGAGCATAAATTAAACTCAAATGTCCAAAGTCATGGTGAAGTCATAAAAAAAAAAATTGGCAAATATAAAGCAAAATCTTCATTACAAAATAATAAGGAATCAGAGCACTGTTTGGCAAATGAGCTTAAGCAGAATCATGAGCTAGAAAATAATTAATTTAGAGAATTAGACTAAATAAAACTCAGGAAAAAAAGTGACAAGAAGAAAACTTTATTTAAACATTACACCTTTTCATAACTACTAAACACAAAATAAAAAAGACTTTATTACTATGAAGTAGACATTTAAAACCTGACAGAATTCTCTTTAGATGCTTAGGGCAAAAAATCTGACAGCCATCAAAGTTTTGTTTGAATCTTTCTCTTTAAGTAATGGTGGGAGCAGGACAAGGGGAGAGAAGCTGTCTACACTCCTGAAGCTTTCAATGCCAGGCGACAGGCACCCTCTACTCTAGTCACATTACAGGCTAGCCTGTCTGTATGGCAGATATTTGAAACATCCTTCTCATTCAGTGTTATCTGACTGAGGAATGGAATCATTATCTTCATTTACTGAAGAAATTAAAGGCCTAAGAAAATAAAGAACATGAACTTTTTAGTTTTTTACCTAGATTAATAGGAAAGAGACAGGGATAGGGCACCCTCAACCAACTGAAGAGGACAGTGTCAGAAGTCAGGGAGTTATTTTGAGTCCTCTTTGCACTCTTTTCTCTTTGATTTGGTTATAAACTAGCATTTTCAAATTCTGACACTTATAAAAGTACATGTCTGCCTTTCTTTAAGTTGACAAATAATATTCCTAATGAATAAATAGTATAAATTGAATAACAGAATCAACAGAGCAATATAGTGTCATTATATATGTGAACATATGTAAATTGTATGTGTGTGTATATATATATTTATAATCTAAAACAATATAAAGGTTATGTTTTCTACCCAAGACAAAAAGGGATTTACCTGCTGAAATTAGTTACCTATTAAATATTTAGACAAAATCATGAAATTTTTTATTTCAAAATGTGTTACAGTGGCTTGCCCCAAAATAAAAGAATCATAGTAAGAAATATGTAGGTGATGTGTATTTTTCAAGTTTGGAATCTTAGAGATGCCAGCATAAGAGGGGAAAAGGCTTTAAGTCAAACAAGGAAGGAATGAAACACCAGGTACAATGCTGTCAAGTTGGCCATGGCTTCAGCAAACAGCATGGGCAGCTGGCTGATCATGGTGGATGAGCCATCTCTGGAGAGGTCACAGGAACCATTGTGTCTGGGAACAATTCACAGTGGAGATGGAAGAAGGATGGCAAGGAAACAGAGCAAGGAGTTTCTGTGCAAGCTTTTTCTATCTTCTGTCTTTAGCATCTCAAGTCAAAGTTTACCTAAAGTTGGTGGGAAGTGTCAACATGTCAGAGAGGTTGGTGAGGGTCAGAGGACAAAGGCCACAGCATGGGAAGACTCAGGCGAGGCTGCAATTCTGTGTTATGATTCAGGAACAATTAGCCTAAGCTGAGGTTCATCTAAAATATTATCTGGGGTTTTACAATATTTTTTGAAAGCTAAAATTTATTATTATGAAATTCTAAAATTTTCTCCAAAAAAGTAAATAGAAAAATTTAGCATGTTATATGTGATATCAGAATCTATAATGAAATAAAGCTGAAAATACAATTTTTTCACTTTCAAAATGAAAATTTTCTTTCTCATCAACAGGCCCTTTTAGAACTAAGTTTTTATGAGACTACTAGGTTCAAGTTCACAATTTATAAATTATAGCAAAATGAGGCAATTATGAGATAAGAGTAGAAGAATTTAGAATGTCAAGTGGCATCAATTTAAGAAAGGAATAAGTTCTTTACACCTAATTTAATTAATGCCAC